>JABASL010000691.1:0-14699 GCA_019775825.1 Neanura muscorum | reverse complement strand
TAAGAGGAAGGTGTTCCAGGCTTCCAAAATTCACCAATTCCTAAATCGCAATCAGGCTTACAAAAGTCAGCAATTCCTAAATTGCGTTCACGCTTCCCAATGCCGCCAATTCTAAAACTTAGGCTACCTAAAGCTTAGAAATTAAAAGTCACCAATTGATAATTTACCAATGAAAGACTTCCGCAGGGCTCCTAAAGCTTCCTCGCGTAAGCTATACCCAACAATTATTCCCAACATTAGTTCCCAAATTACGTGTTGGTAAAAATGGTCAAACCCGCCATCCTGACCGCGCCTAGTTAAATTCCTATATTATTCACAGGACCATTCTTAATTTTAGTCAAATTCAAATATCATTCAGGTCGTCAATTTAGGGCTCCGGTAACCAGAAGAAAAAAGGAACCAACTCCAACCCAACCTGTTGATTCAGGCCTACCTAGTCAACAGTCCACTTCTACTACTGCCCCTTCAGTAAACTCTGCTATGTCAGACCGATCTGACAATTCGGCGACTCCAACGCCCTCTGTGAGTAGCGGACATGGATCTGGATCAAGCACACCGCACGCGTCTTCACCACCTTCCCATTCTGGTGGACAAATATGAACTGGCGTATCACGAAACCTCTTTGTAGAATCAGGTGTGAGGCTATTTTTGGAACGCGTTAAACTTTTTCATCTCACACTTTCCGATTGGATTCCATCATCTGCTCCTCAAATCGCAGCAAAAGAAAACAAACAAAAAAAATTGAAAAAAATCCAAAAAAATTGTAAATGACTTCCCCGACTGAGAAATCTAAAAAAAAACACATTTTTCGCACAGATTTCCGCTTTATTTCAGGTTTCTCTCGTTTTGAACACGTGCATCGAAAATATTTTAAAGCATGGATCTCAGCATCGTTTGTAGGGATACCTGAGCTTTATTTATTTTAATTTATTTTGTTCAATCCAATCTCCCCACTGAGTGGGAGCTATGATTGGTCAATGTTGCGAACAATTAATTTGATACAAACTAGTGAATTTTTAACACTAAAATTTGCAATTAGATAAAGAATATGCCTAAATGCTTGATACTTGAAGCCTACTTCTTTGCTCGGCTAGTAAATGTAATTTCAATTGTGGCTTGAATGAGTGAAGGCGTGGGATTGTTTTGAGTTTTTTCGGGTAATGAATTCCAAAGTCTTACGGCAGAGCTCTGGAATGAAAGAAACATTTTAGATGAGTTAGAGGCTGGGTTGGGTGGGTTGATGACATGGATTCGGGTTTGTTTGACTAGATTCAAATATTGCTCAAATTCGGTGACAGTGACAATTCTTTCAGTGATAAATTCATATGCAACCATACGAAATCTGAGAGTATTGCACCAAACATATCCCTGTTTATAATGAATTTGAAAATGAAAAGATTTTCAAAGACCCTTTGGTTTTTCATTGCCGTAAATCTTTTTAGGTGAAACACGTCAAGTAAAATGGTCCTGTGAATTTGTTTTTTTGGTTGCAGAAAAGACAAATTTTCGTGACGGAAAATAACCCTTTTCACCAAGCCAATTCACTCCGTCTTTTTTCACCTCGTAACACGAAGTGAGACTTTGCCTTCCCTAGTGAATCTAACCTATTGGAATGATGACTTGCGAAAACTTAATTTCCTTCTATTTCCTCCCTCCTTTTACGATAAGATTGATACAGGTTAGTCTAATAAGAAACTCTTCTGAATAAAATCCCATATATCCAACCTGAAATTAAACCCAGACATTGGGAATGCCTATAGAGAAACACGTTGAACCAGTTTTGGCTTACTAAACATACCTATTTTCCACTAAAAGTCTCATTTTCCTCATACTTGGTTAACTCAGTTCAATTTCTAGTGTCTCAATGGCTGGCACTGTTGTGCGCAATTTAGCGATGACATAAAACTTGTATCAAACAATTTTCTATATTAACTTCGCATTGCCCTGCAAATTACTTGCTAAATTTAAAACAGTGCCCATACTCAACACAGAAAATAGTTTAATTTTTATTAAAAAAAAGGAATTTATTTTTAACATGAAAGAAGATGGCAGTCATTGTGAAAATCGACATAATGTGGCAGAATCAGTGCGACCAAGATTTGCCACCCTGAAATCTATGTCGGTAGAGCCAGCGGGATTTTTGCTGCTAATGAGTGGCATTATTTGTCAATTAATGTTTCAAAACCTAATGATGCAAACTATATGTCAAGCGGACATTGGATATCCTGAAGAAATGTGTACTGAAATTATTCAGAACGTGTATGTGTAAAATTGTTAACAAATGATTAAAAAATTAAAACAGTTTCATACATGGATTGATCTAAATATTTTGTTTAATTTTTAAATTTTCATGTTAAAAAATTAAATTTAAAAAAAAAACTTTTTAATTTGAAGTTCAAAGTAAATTTCAAAGTCGAAGATGAAATGTTTTTAAGTTTCGCAATCCGGAATTATAGCTACGAAATTTTTTATTAATGGTCTTAGTAAATAAAAAAAAATTCATGATTTTAGATTTTTAGACGAATTTTAATTTTAATTTTAATTTAGAAACATTTCCTACAAACCTCAAGAGCGCGAAATTCAAAAAATTATGACAGAAATACAAGCAATTACATCACCAATTTATACTGGAATTACTGCTCTAATTATCTTATTTGTTGGTCCATGGAGTGACAACAACGGAAGAAGAATTCCATTACTTGTGAGCTCAACTGGAATGGTGTCATTTCCAATTCTTAGTCTTTTGTGTTATTACCTGATTGGAAAATTATCAGCTATTCAGCTATCACTCCTTGCCACGCTCCCTGCAACAATAGCCGGAGGGTACACAGTTTTTGCCATGTCTGCCTACTCATATTTATCCGATACAACTACCTACAAACATCGTACAGTTCGCACTGGAATTTTATTCGCGGCATTAAGATCTGGAACGCCATTGGGATTCGCCGTAGGTGGCGCGTTGACCAAATTTGGTGTGGGCGTAGTCCCCTCATTGTTATTTGCTGCTGCCGTAGCAATTGCAGCTGTCCTATTATTGCTTTTCACTATTAAGGATATTAAACCCGTTGTTAAGGAATCGGATCCAAATCGAATGAAAATATCCGTCTGGATCCGGTACAATCCGATTACAAAACTAATCCAAACTTTTGCAATTCTTGTTAAGAAACGTGAAAAACGATACATTTTTTGGTCATTAATTATCTGCCATGTTTGCTATTCGGCTCCTGGGGTAGGTAAGCTGTAATTCCATAAATCTACATACAGAACCGTCGCTTTTAAATTTTTCGCTCGTAAATATAGTTTTGTATTATCAGTACAAATACACTTTTAAGAATTTTTTTTTAGTGGGAACCAAAGAATCCTAATTTATCATCCTGCACTTATTGTTTTACAGCGGAATACTCCATGTGGTACTTATTTGTACGAGAGAGATTAAGTTGGGGCATTAGTGAATACGGTTTCTTTTCAATGGCCAACTGGCTCCTAAGTGTTGGCGGTAAATTTTTTAAAAAATATAAAAATTTGTAAACAGAACTTGGCAAAAATAGCGTTAGCAACTTGGTTTTGTTCGATTTGCCTGAAACTTGGTAAACACGTTCCTTTGGACATCCTTAACAATTTTTAAATGACACTTTGACTTTGATGTAGAACACCAGCTTGGGCCTCCACGGGCAGCCCAAGGTCACCTGCTGAACTGACTTGGTTGTGTTCGATTTGGCTGAAATTTGGTAAACACATTTCCTAGGTCACCTCGAACAATGCGTAGATACGGCATTTTGACGTTTGACGCCATCTTGGGCCTCTGGGCCTCTTGGGTTCTGCCTTCTTTCACATTTACAACGTCCTCTGGGCCTCTTGGGTTCTGCGTTCTTTCACATTTACAACGTCCTCACGGTGACCTAACGAACGTGTTTACAGTGTTACAGAAGAAATGGAAAAAACTTCGAATAGAACCCTGTTGCTCACCTTATTTGTGCCAAGCTTTAGCATAATTTTTCCTCTAGTTTTTTTTCCTCTAGTTTTTTTATTTTTCCTTTTTTCCTAACTTTCTTTATAACTTATTTAAATTTTTAATTCAAATAATTTTTAAAAATTTAGGTGTCGCCCTTTCAATGTTTATTCTTAGCAAGAAATTGGAAATCTCTGATCCAGTTATTGGTTTTGTTGGTGGGTTAAGCCAAATCGCGGGTTCTACAATGTATGCTTTTGCTTACACGGCTGTAATGATGTATACAGGTGATCCAAAAAAAAAGATTCTTAACAAAAGATTCAATAATTTTATGAACTATTTTTTCTATTCTCCAGCTTGTGCCCTGGATATGATGAATGGAACAATGGGGGTCATCATAAAGTCAACGTTGAGTAAAGAAGTCCAGCCGGATGAAGTTGGTAAAGTTTTTGCTTTTTTGGCGGTAATGGAGAGCCTACTACCCCTTGGGATGGTTCCTGCTTATTCAATGTTGTACAGAAGTACGGCAAGTGTTTTTGCTGGAGCATTTTTCTTCTTATCAGCCGGAGTAACAATTCCCGCAATTTTAATTTTCTTGTGAGTGGATACGGTTTTGATTTATTATTAAATTAATATTAATTAATATTAAAATCATATTTATATTAAAATGACATCATTATTATTAATTAATACCGTCGATAATATTGAGGAAATATTGTTTCTAGATATTTCATTTGTAAGAAGACGCAACTCGGTGCAAACAAATTAAGGTCAAAGACAAGTGATGAAGAAATTGATCAGGTCAAAACATCAGATGAAAATAAAAATGGTGAACTTCCTGAGGCTGTCGAATTATTAGCTCTAAAAAATCATTCAAAAGAACTCGAAGTTTCGCAGGCCCCTAAGTGACTACCTACATATTTTTTTGAAATTTTAAAAAATAATTATGAAAACCAAAAAAACTGGCCACGATCATTTGAGTTTTGGCCACTGTTGAATAAAAAAAATATATTTTTGAGATAGATTTTAAGATTTGTCTTAAATGATATAACTAATCTAAACAAGCCCGCCCTAAGACGGGCAGGACGGGTAATTCAATTACCGGAATTACAATTCGGTTTGCACGATCGTGTCAGTAGTGATTGACCTTTCAAACTGACCGTACTTGGATATATATATAACCCACGGCTTTACGCCGTTTTATTCGTTTCTGTGTCCAGGTTCAGGAGAACCTGGAAACAAAATTTTCGGGCTTCAGAATCCAGAAGAACTGGCTGGGCATACAAGAAGTATGTTTTTATCTCCGATTATTGCATTGCCAGATTTTCAGAAATATGTAAGAAAAAAGAGAAAGCGGAGAAAGTTGTACTGGTTTTCGAAACTCGACGCAAACCATCACTCGACAAGTTTTCTTAACAAGGGGCCCTGGGATGAATTTCTATTAACCTTAACTCAAAGCTTATTTCTCACACGTTTTGACTTCTTCCGAATTAAAATGTCCCAGTCCCGCACGTCACGCCCAGCGATGAACTGATGATAATAGATCATATCACACAAATAAATTAAATTTTTATTCAACGTTTACAAATAACACATTTACGTATTTATGGACACTCGACGCTTTCTTTTGTTTAAGTTACCACTAGATATTAATTTAAAATTTATCTAATCCAATTTTGTAATTATAAAAGCTTGGTATTATTGACCAAAATATCTTATTTTTGATGAAGCAAAAATTTAATTTTTAATAACTTTCGTTGAAGGTTTCGATGTAAACCTTTTATACATTTATTTTAAAGCAATACTTAATTGTTTGATTCGACTGATGAATTTTTTAAGTGATACAAGATCCAATTCATATAAAAATGTGAGCAGGTCGAGTCATGCTGATGTATTTAGAATTACAGGATACAATAATACATTCAATCATATTTTTACCCGATGCTCGACACAAGCAAAAACTAATCACACAATCGGATTTTTAGTTTTATTTTAATTTAATTGAGCTTCTAACTTCTGATTAACGTATGACTCAAGAATTCCATTGAATTTGTTTTGTATGTGGAGAATACTGGTGTATGTAATTTTTGAAATGTTGACCCTGAACACCTGAAATTGTTACCATGGAATAGTGGTCAAGTTATATGGGAAGGGATTGGCCACGACGGAAGATCCCGCAGGGAGGCCACGGCAAGTTCAGAAATTCACTATTTGCAAAACTTCTTTTTTTATAAGTATAGTTTTTAGCCAACCTACTTTATATGGAAAAGTTCAAGATAAATTCTAAAAATTATTTATCCGGCACTAAATTTCAACAAGACGAATCTCCAGATCTTCTAAAAAATCTCCAATCTAATTCCCATATGCGCTGGACACCGAATTGATTTTCAATTTCTCGATTTCACAAGGTATGAAATTTGCTTATTCAACCTTGATTCCATTCTTTCTAAAGAAATAGTGTTGTGCCTTTGGAAGATTCCGATGCAAATAAATATACGCGTCCGTTTTAAGGTTATCCTTATCGGGTGCGAGTAGAGTTCCGTCAGGTTTATTTCAAGTTATTTGTAAAGCCAACAAAACAACAATGTTAGAAATAAGGTTATAAACAATTGAAAATATTCTGAAAACTTGATCTTTAAAATCTCAGCGCCTGTTTATGCCACAGAAGATCACAATACTGTTAATTTATTAAAATTAAAATGGTGAAATATATACGTTCGTTCCCTGCATTAACCATAATGAACTTTCTTTTCATTAAAAGTAAATGTAAAAAAAAACTTATTACGCGGTTTCCAACTTAAACAATATTAAATACATATAAAGCCAACAAAACAGCAATGTTAGAAATAACGTTAGAAACAATTGAAATTATTCTAAAAACTTGATTTTTAAAATCTCAGCGCCTGTTTATGCCACAGAAGATCATACTGTTAATTTATTAAAATTAAAATGGTGAAATATATACGTTCGTGCCCTGCATTAACCATAGTGAACTTTCTTTTCATTAAAAGTAAATGTAAAAAACTTAAAACTTATTACGCGGTTTCCAACTTAAACAATGTTAAATAGATAGTTTCGTGCCAAAAACGTAAACTTATCACGGATCGAAGATACGTTATACGGATACGTTTTCGTAGTTTTCGTAGTTTCGTGTAATTCGTCCAGAGTTCTGGCCCAAAAAAATTTAACCACCTCTGGTAGACCTCCAAATTAACGTTCATCCCGCGTTCAACGGAAGATATGTAGATGTAGAATCTGTCATTCAAATAAAAAAGCAGAACATTTTATACCAATCTTAAAGTAAAAATTCTACTTCATTGCCTTACAGATCAAGAAAGGGTTTCTCCCAATTGACCTCAGTGGAGACGAAATTTGACGCCACGGAGGCAAACACCAAGAATTTATCGCGACACAAATGAAGGTTATTATAAGGCTAGGTTTAATTAGTTAGCTTTAGGTGGTGGCCGTGTAAAACAATTATGCTGATGCCCTCGGAATTAAACTGAAGTCGAAATATTTCTATGCTTATATAGAAGTTAACCTTGAGATTTTGAGAGAAATATGAATACTTTTTCGCGTTCTTAGAAAAGAATAACTAGACTGGTCTAATAAAACAAGTAGTTTTATAGAATTTGAATTGAATAAAAACCAGAATGGTTAATACATTAAGTTCCTGGTAAAGGCAATTTACTTGCCCGATAAGTCAAGAAGAATTGTCAAAACATGTTCTGATTAGCAATTTCAATTTTTCATTAATCAGTTGCCAGATTTGTTATAAAATAGACCATAAATTTGCATTATATCTCATTTTGTGAATTCATACCTAAAATACAGGAACAAAATCATGAGTCCTACTGAATTTTTGCTTGCAGTATTGAGCACTACGCTTTTAATTTTTAGTATTAAAAGATTGACTAAATCGAAGAAAAAATTTCCTCCAGGTGAATAAATTTTTATTTCACAAAGCACGTATACTCCGTTGTTGGATCTACAACAACCCAAGTGCCTGGCGTGTGGGGACAAATTTGTCATTAGAAAAACTCAAGCCATTTATTTTGCCCCTTACATCTCAATTATTCGAAATTGGGACCCACACGCTCACGCTCAAGCGCGACCTTCAAAGAGCGAAAATATCGCTTTTTTGGGTGATGATATGTTAAGCGCTCAGAGATGCGCAGTACGAAGAAAGCGCGGTTACAGGGCGCAAATTATGTTAATTTTTTCGACAAATACGAGCTAGTGAAATTATGCTAATAAACATCAAGTCACTAGGTGTACACTAGGGGCAGGGTTCTAATACCGCAGGCGGGCAGTGAAGTGGTCACGGGCGGGCAGTAAAGTGGTCACGGGCGGCTTGCCCCAAGTTCGAATTTTAACTCCATGTTAAAATATAAGCGTATATTTTGCATAAATTGTTTAGGACCAACAAATTGGTTTGGAATTGGTGGATTCATTTCCCTGCTTCTTGCTGATATGAAGTATCCTCACCTTGGCCTGGCAAAATTAGCAAAGAAATACGGTGCCGTAATGCATTTGGATTTCGGAATTACGAAGGCTGGTAAGAACAGGCGGCCAAACCAAAATTACTTAAATTTTATTTTTATTATTTCCAATCTACAGTTGTCGTTTCACGCTATGAAGATGTGATGGCCATATTCACAAAACATGAGTTTCATGGGCGTTTTGTCGACTTTGTACTCGTTAAAGAACGGGCCTTCAATAAGGAACTCGGTATAACCTGGATTTTAACAATTTAAACGAGATTCCTATAAGTCCCAGTGCGGCATCCACAAATCAGTTTTTACGCTTTAACGCAGGTATACTATTTTCTTCCAACGAGCTCTGGCGTGACATCAGGCGCTTTTCTCAAAAGCGTCTACGGGAAGCTATATTTGGGGGATCAGAGTTACTCAAAACTTCGATGCAAGCGGGAACGACAAGAATAATGGATACCCTAAACCTCGCAATCGCGAATAGTGGCGGAATAATTCAAATTAATGGAAGCACGTTTGCGCCCCACATTTTTAAAACCTTATATCAAGTTTTGCTTGGTTGTCCTTGGATGGGTGATGACACCGAACTTGTGGAAATTATGCTAGAAATGGAAGAAATCGCCATACTTGCGTCGTATAGTAGTCCCTTGCTTGCTGTTCCATTTCTTCGTAAAATCGGATTAGGATTGAAAGCATACAATAAGCTGGTATACATTCTTGAGAAGCATCAACGGGTTATTTGGGTCAGTATTTAATAATACAAACTAATTTTAAAATTTCGTATAATTTTAAAATTTTAAAAAATTTGGTATGTTGACGCCTAATATCCGGTTTTTAAGAATATTATTGGCGATTATCGTAACCGCTCACGCGACTCACTCAAACCTAATTTTGTGGACGACTTTCTTAATGAGATGGGCAATAATTCAGAAAACCCACAATCAGTATTTACGGGTAAGCAGAATTTTGTCTTTTATTTTGAAGCGAGAAGATTTATTAAATCTTTTTCTGAAAATATTTTAAAATATACTTCAAAAATAATAACAAAATTACTAAAATTTAAAAAATCAATTTTAAAGGTTCAAAACCAAATTGATACCAAACACTTTATTTAAATTTCAGAGGAGCAACTTCTTATTACGACCTGGGACATGTTTCTTGCCGGAGTCGAAACCACGAGTAATTTTTTTGAATTTGCGTTTCTATACATGATGCTATATCCCGATGTACAACAAGCAATTCAAGATGAAATTGATCGAGTAGGTCCAACATTTGATGTGTATTCACATGCCGAGAAAATGCCTTATACCCAGGCTGTAATACTAGAAATATTTCGCGTGGGTAACATTGTGCCAATTCCAACTCCACGCGTTGCCGGGGTTGATTACGAGTATAATGGCATGCACATTCCTAAGGTAAGTAGTTAGGATTTGGAGACAAGACAAAAAGTCTGGAGAAGAAGGTTTTCACATTCAAGGTACGATGGAACATTTTTTGCCTCCGGGCTTTCCACAACTTGTAAGGGCACCCCAGGGTAGGTGACATTATGCCTGGAATCATTTGCCGGCCATCATTTCCCTGGTGATCATTTGCCTGTACCCACTTTTTCAGTGTTAGCCAACGTTTAGGGGAATCATCGCTCAAATTAGGATTATTAGTTTAGGTTACCGAAGTTTAGGAGAGTCACATGCCGGCAAATGACCTCCAGGCAAATGATGGCCGGCAAATAAATGCAGGCAAAAGATTCCAGGCAAAATGATAGGAACCCACCCCAGGCCCATTTTTGAACATATAAACCCGACAGGTCCCTTTACGGAGCCTGCACAGCTTCCACGACTGCCGCAGCCATGGTTTTGTATAAGGAAGGGGAAGGTTGCCCTATGAAAAACTGTGATACCGGTGTAATTCCTCTAGGGAAATGACACCCCACACGCAGTTTAATAAATTGTAATATTTTATGAAATAAATTAATATAATACCCACAATTTAATAATTTAATTCTTAATAGGGGGCGTGTATGATGTTCAACATGCATACAATTTTCAATGATCCCGAGCATTGGATAGATCCAGATGTTTTTCGCCCAACAAGATTCCTTGACGAGTCACGCTCATCTTTGATCAACACAGAAAGGATGGCAATTTGGGGTTTTGGTAATTTTATCAAAGTCAAACTACAAGTTATAAAATTTCTTTAAATTCATTGTTTTCGTTTTACTAATAGGAAAGCGTGGCTGCGTTGGAGAAAACGTTTCAAAGCGTATAGTTTTTACATATTTCACCGAGATTTTAAAACAGTTTAGAATTTCAAATGTTCCGAACGAAGAGTTACCGTCCACTGTTCCGATGATTGGATTCACATCCAAACCTCATCCTTTTCGAGTTGTAGTGAAGCAACGGAACACCATCTAGAAAAATAAAACTACTTTTGAGCCTTCCAGACACTTACAAGGAGGGCGCAAGGGCTGATTCTCTCCAAATCCGTTCAATACTCGGTTTATAGACTACCCGTAACCTCAAATCACCTCCCAATTTTTCCTTGATTTTTACGGCCTGAATTCGCCATAAGGCAAAAAAACTCAGAAAATCTAAAAACCTTATGGGATTTAGGCCAGAGTTTTCGACGTTTTCATATGACCCCCTGTAGAAAGTTTCAAATATTTCACATTGCTTTCATTGACCGTTCCCAAAACTCCTTTGAGTGTCGAACTGTGTGCATATGGCGGTTTCCAACACCAAATAACTTGAATGGTTTGCCTCCAGCGTTTGCACACCACGTTTGTACATTTGTTTCAATCCTTTCATCTAAATTTTGTTTGCAGATGTTGCTTGCACATTACATTTGTGTTTACTGTTCTATAACAAATTTTTGTTTGCAAAAAAAATGTGCAAACAAAAATATGCACAAAAATTGTAAATATAAAAAGGGTACAGAGTGTTCAAATGACACTTATAGAAAAGTAGAAACAAGAGCGCAAACGGAATGCGCACACAAAATGTCCAAACAATGTTTAGATGAAAAGATTGTAACAAATGTGCAAACGCTGGTGGCAAAACATTCAGGTTATTTGTTGTTGGAAACCGCTATATGCAAACAGTTCGCCCCTCCCCCAAATGAATTTTGGTAACGGTCAATGAAAGCAATGTGAAATATTTGAAACTTTCTACAGGGGGTCATATGAAAACGTCGAAAACTCTGGCCTAAATCCCATAAGGTTTTTAGATTTTCTGATTTTTTTTACTTATGGCGAATTCTGGCCGTAAAAATCAAGGAAAAATTGGGAGGTCATCTGAGGTCACGGGTAGTCCATACAACGAGTTTGAACAGATTTGGAGAGAATCACCCCTTGCGCCCTTCTTGTTAGACTCCTTAGACTCTTTAGACACTTCCATTCCAGCCGTTCACCTGGTCACTACTTAATTCCAGTCATCTTCCGTCTCCAATGCTCACTTCTCGTGGACCCGTTCACCTAACCACTACTAAATCTAGTTACCCGTTCACGGCCAGTTTTCTTCTTTCTGTTTTCTTCCCAATTTGGCCCAAATCTTCGTGTAACAAAAGTTGCGACAATAAACCTTTTTCCCTTTACTCCGTAGGGTCCTTTAGTCTTGGTGTCAACCATCCGGCTTATTCCTCGTCCCACCGCGGTGGTGGAACAAACGCGGTACATATCCCCTCAAGTGCTTCCCATGCCGGGAATCGTCCCTTGTGACCTGAGAGCCAGATCAAGTATCCAAGTCACCAGTATTCCAGTCACCAGTATCCAAGTCGCCAGAATACAACTCTCCGAGCATCCGCGATTTTGAGGCCAGGGTTCCTCAAATCGGAAGGGTAATTGATCTTTTTCGTCCAATTTTTGGTTTGTGTTTGTATCTGGACCCTCCCCACCCCCCACACACAGGTTCCCCTAACCAATGACCCTAAAATTAGAACTAGCCGCGCCGTGAAACTCGGCCTAACACAGCGAAAGCGCTGCCCGATCCCCCCCCAAATTGAGGAACCCTTGCCACGATCTACGCTGACCCTAACACTGAATCCACTTGACCCCTATCACCTAACCCTGAACTCACTTGACCCCTATCACCTAACCCTGCACCTTTAAGGATCCAAACATGGAAGTTTTCCGAATGGAATAGTCCCTTTCCGAACAATTACCACCCCTTATTAAATTTCATTGTCACAAGTTCCCTATAACCCACCCAAATATACCCAATTTTTGGAAAAGGGGCAACCCACCACGGTAGGCCTCTCCAATTTCCCCCAGAATTCCCAAACCTTAAAATTTGTGGGCCCTCCACAGCCGCGACGTCGAGTCAGACGGAAAAGGTCCTCGAGAAGCATGTCCTCTTCAGCCGTAGGTTCCCAACCCTCTGTCTTAGTGACAGAGGAACTCATTTTGCCGATGCATTCCACGCCTTCTAGACGCCACACTTTCCGCTTGGGGCCATCACAAAACGTCGAAAACTTTGGGTTACGTCCCATAAGGATTTGAAATTTTCAGAGTTTTTTCGACTTATGGCCAATTTTGTCGATCGAAATTATAAAAACATTTGGAGGTGATTTGAGGTCACGTGTAGTCTATATCCTGAGTATGAAGCGATTTTGAGAGTTACTGACCTTGCCACCTGCTTGTTAGTGCTTTAATGTCAATGGGTCACAACGAAATTTGTTTGTCTCGATGAGAGTATTTGTGGGCGTCATTTTTCAACGTTTGCGTTAAACAAACTTCTTGAGCCTGAACTTTGACCCGGAAAGGGTTGACCCATTTAATAATGAACCTGTTCACAACATCTGCTATTCCTATCAGACTACAGATTGAAAATTTGCGCAGTGGTTCCCGAGATACGTATGCAAACAGAAGGGTAGGTGATATTATACCTGCAATATTTTGCCGGAAATCATTTTCCTGCAATCATTTTCCTGGTGATCATTTGCATTTACTTCTTCAGTGGTAGTCAACATATAGGCAAACCCTATTTTAGGAGATTAACATAAAGGCAATACATTATATAACAACTGATGGCCGGCAAATGATTCCAGGTAAAAGATTACAGGCAAAATGATAGGTTACAAACAAAAGAAAGACATGGGGACGGATCATACATTTGCATATTTGCATAAAGTATCTACGCTACTTAATAAATGAAATAACTACTATAAAAAGTGTGGTTGAAACGTATCATTATATTATAATCTTATGAGATAGTTTCTGGAGCAAAATAAAATAAACATGGCAAGTTACGATGTTTAAGCTTCATAAATACAGGGCATTCGCCGAAAGGCGGCCACCCAACCAAAATGGTTTCCTTAGCAATATCAAAAATTGACAATTTTTAATTAACGCATCAGTGCCGTAAATACTAGCGAAGGCCTAAGTTTGAGTTGCTTAACATAGACATTATTATTCAGTTGACTTACTTTAGATGTGATTGATTATGAACTATTACCAACCTACACAAGATACACGTAAGAATAACTTTAGAAAT
The DNA here is from genome assembly GCA_019775825.1 of Neanura muscorum. Taxonomy (NCBI): domain Eukaryota; kingdom Metazoa; phylum Arthropoda; class Collembola; order Poduromorpha; family Neanuridae; genus Neanura; species Neanura muscorum. The sequence continues at coordinate 771 of JABASL010000691.1, read as the reverse complement.
TTTAGATAGGATGCTTGTTCTTCTTGACCTGAGCACCTCCAAAATCCATACAAGTTTGAAAACGTCCTGGGACAGAGCGACAGACTTTGGCTAACAACTGTGGCTTCATTTTCAGCTTGGAGAATTCATCGCAGATGAAAACCTGTAGCTGAACGAGGTCTTGAGGCTGTCGTGCATAGACCTTGTCTTTGATGTATCCCCAAAGAAAAAAATCACATGGTGTGAGGTCGGGTGACCTCGGTGGCCATGGAAGGTTGTTAGGTGGGACACCTCGACCTATCCACCTACCAGGTAACTCGTGATTTAAGTAACCACGAACGTTTAGGCCAAAGTGTGGGGGAGCTCCGTCTTGCATGAAATAGGAGTTTCCAAAATTAGGCGTGGCTTTGAATTGAGGCATGAAGTAGTCTTCCAACATCTCCAAATAGTTTAGTGATTTCACAGTGCAGGGTGAAAAAACCGGAAAGTACTGACCATTCTGTGGTGGACTGTGAAAGAAATATGGTCCGATTATTCCGTTGGACGAAATAGCGGCCCATACGCTTATTCCAGGTGATTTAATGTGTTTCTCTAGCTGAATTCGAGGGTTTTGTCCCTTTTGCCTCCAGTAGACACAGTTGTGTCGATTAACGGTTCCATCTAATTTGAATGTCCAAGTCCTTTCCTGAAGACTCCTTTCGGCCATATCTAATTAATTGGGGTTTGCTAACTAAAATGGGTAAAATAGATTCTACCTTAAGAATAATCAAAAGTTTAAAGCAAATAATTTTT
>JABASL010000690.1:0-14707 GCA_019775825.1 Neanura muscorum | reverse complement strand
ACTAGGTTTGAGGACCAGTTCTTTCTGAAAAGACTACTCGGAGATCCGTCTTCGCCATCCCACTGCCTTAATTCAGCGAATATACATTTCCTAACTTCCTGAGTTCTCAAATTCTTTTCAGTTGTAAAAAGCAAGCAAGATACCTACAACGGATACCAAACGTTGAGTGAAATTGATAGGGAACTTCCATAGTTCGAAACTCCTTTTTCCAAAATTTTCAAACAATGATTGTACTTTTTGTAAAAGAGGTAAAGGAACGCCAATTGAAATTATGGAAACTGCAAATATCGAGCTTATGGACTGAACAAAGCCTAAAATCAGTTACAATTACTTCCCCCACTTGTACATTCTTGTGTTTATTAAATTATCATAAAAGTGAATTGTTGGATTGTTAAAGAATCGTAAACAAATCCAGTACAATTTGCTTTGAAAGTCCTGCAACAACTACACTCGAAAATTGAAAGAGATTCATAAGGTTATGAAGTAGGGTTTTCTTATTAAAAAGCTCTGCTACGGTTTTTTTTTAACGGAACCTAAATAATCTAAATTTTTGTGTAGTTATATATTTTAGAAGAGTGTTACATGGAGTTAAACCCTAATGCGCATGCCTAAAAAATGAAAGCTACAATTATTCTAATAGTTTCAGCGCCGGAAGCCACGACCACACAGTACGGAGGACTTTCTGGAAAGTATAAATTCAATGTTCTGGAATGTTCCAGAAGCAGTTTCGAAAAACGAATGAAAAGTTATGAAATTAGAAAGGCAACCTGCGCTTCTTTCTATATGAGCAGGCGCAAGCTAAGGACTTTGGTTGGATGCTACGCAAGCGTAACTTAGGGTTTAGTAACTTAGTTACGAAACACTAAATAACGAAAGTTATGTTAAATGTAAATAATTAGCAAACATGAGAATTAGTACAAGAGTTTTACAAAGTAGGAAAAAAACCTGCGAAGGCGCAGACCTGTACGGTCATCGGACACTCGAACAGTTTCTAAGTATCATGGCGTATATATCTGCTTTAGTTTAAAATTATAAAAACTACAATAAATGGAAATTCAACTCCAAAGTTATCTAAATCTAACTTCAGTATACTTTAACTCCCTTTTAAATTCACTTCTACCTCCCCACCGCTCAAAGATATTACAATTTGTGTGTAATTTGGCATGAGTTTTTGCTATTTTGAAAATGTTGGTTTAGCACATTCAAATTTTAAACCTTATAAAAACGTTCCAGAAATTCTACGCTACGCATCACACGACAAAATCTTGTATCTTAAACTACTTGCAAAGAAGCTTAGTTCTACTTTCGTTACAACTTAAAAGTTAATGGTTTGGTAACGAGCATGTCCTAAATTAACTGATTGACTTAAAAACCTTAACGTAATTTAAGATTAAATTAATTGGCGTTGTAAAGTTAAATTGTGAATGAGTCTATACACAATATGGATTTTTTACTACTGCTTTCCAGCCTCAACTCCATTTGTCATGTGAAGCTCAGAGTATGTGAGAAGACCACGGTACACTAATTCGTATTGGGCCTGAAATCAACAAATAAAAACGTCATGTATGAAATACATAAAACATAATAATGTGTATTGACGCAAAAATGTATATTTAGTGGCCAAGAATACAGTATAATTTATCGTACCACGTTTTGAAAGAGATTCTGACGTTGGGATCTCAGTTTTCGTACAACCGTAAAAACATCCACTCGGGATTCAGTCATCATTTGTTTTACTAGTATTGCCAGTGCCACGAATATACAACTACGCTGGGCTCCATCGCTGAAAACATAAAACACAGTTTTATGTTTTACACATCCATCCGCTGAAAACAAACTCAAAAAACGTTTTCGTGAAAAACCTGTCGCAGAAAAACAGTAATACATCAATCGCTAAGAAGCAATATGAAAAAACTTTTGTATACAAGAGCTATGCAACCATGAGTTCAAGAAGTTTCAATGGATTTGATAGTTGTGAGACAAGACAAGAAGTCTTGGCCATGGGGTCTCTTATACCTCAGAGGCTTCCACAACTTACGCACGCCTTGTCTGTCTGCTATCAACGCCACAGTTGCCGCAGTTTAAGTAATTGCGAACGTGACGCAGACGCTCCGGAGACGTCAGATAATCTTACCTGCAGTGTACGATGGATGGACCGGCATTGACTTCTATACTGTCCTGATGCTTGAGTGTTGTGTCGACTAGTTCAACGAGTCCTCGTGTACTTTCTGGAACTTCTCCCGGTCCAACTGGCCATCCATTGTACTGAAATTGTGTGACGAGATATGAATCTTCTGACTTTGAATTCGTCACTGTGAATTCCCTCTTGTAGTAAAATGGGAAACTTTGACTCTGCATGTATTTCACTTTTATGTAATCATGTGAAGTCTCTTGATCCTTTTCTGGCCAATATCTTGGACAATTTTCTTCTCCTACTTCTGAAAACATTACAATACTTCGCACGTTCTGTTCCACAATCATTCGCCAAAAATCACCAATCGTATTCTCCAGGGGGTCTTGCGTCATGATAAACTGTTCAGTATTATCATAACCCTTCAAAAAAAATCAAACAAAATTAACATCCAATTCTTAAACTGACGCGATCCAATTCTTAAACTGACGCGTTAATTTTCTAACTGAGATGGACTTTACCTCAATGAACGACGCATTGATATATGTACAAATTTCATGTGTAGAACTTGGCATAGGAGACAGTATGACCCGGCATCGGTCGTATGGAATCACATTGTCGTGACGATTCCGAACACGATTCTCTTCTAAAGTTCCAACTGAAAATGACTTCCGATCTTCAATTACGTGGGACAGTTTCTACATAAAGCAAGAAAATAACGTTATTAATAACCGACTGAACAAACGTTTTGCGGTTCCTATATTCCTATATTGTAATATTGTTCCTATATTACTGTTCGTACCTCAAATTCTTCATCAAGTCTTGAAGTTACTTTTCCATCTTCACAACCTTTGAGGGTTTCCAAAGCCGATTTGAATTCAGATAATTTAATTTCAGTATCTCCAAACTGCGCAGCCTCCATAAGAGCACGATAAATGAAAATGTATTGTTTCTACGCACAAATAATGAAACATTAGCAAGTTTAGTAGCATTGGTCGTAAACGTTTGAATTTCGAGTACTAATACTTCACTTTGAGCCAAAGAGTATGTACTCTTTGCTTTGAGCTGAATATTTTTGATTATTTTCTTTGAATCTATCTTACGAGGGACTGAACAAGGAAGTTTCTCTGATGTCGTAAGTCACAAATAACGTTGAAAATAGATACGCAGTTTTCCTCAATCAACTGCTCCAAGAGGGAGTCAAGAGCAACTAGGGTTCCAGTTCGCCCAACCCCGGCCGAGCTGTAAAAATGGTACGTTTAGGGTGAAATTTACTATTAATGGGAAATTTCATTTTATTTCCACTGATTTTTGCAAGTTACCAATGGACTAGAATTGGCCCTTTCTCAGGAGAGTATACTTCATTGAACCTCTTGATGAAACGTATAATTCCAATTGGATATTCTGGAGCCATAAAATCCTTCCACACTAAGTAATGATATTGATGCACTAAACGTTCTTCATCTCCTTGATCAGATGGACGGCTACGCTTCAATTGTAAATTACGTACTAAGTAATCTATAATAACAAAACCAAAATGGTAACAAACAACCTTTGAGAGTCTATATTAACGAAGGATTCGAGAATAAGGAATGAGTCCCAGTCCACTACAATTGGACGTTGAGTAACTAACCAGTGTGAGATTCTTAAGCTTCCTTGGAGCTGGAGCTTGAGATTCTGTAATTGTAAACGAACTTAAAGCGATATTAACTCACCTGAGAATTCCTTCTCTGAGTTATGCGTGACCGTAATTTCTCCATAGACGCTGGAACCTTCTGAAGGCCAATACTTGGCACACTTGGTTTTATTATATTCTTCTGTATTGGTCAGCATTAGAATTAATGTGACACGTTGTTCCCAAACAAGGCGCCACCAATCAACTACAGTTGCTTCCATAGGACCTTGCGCACAAATAAACTTCTTTCGCTCTTTGTAACCAACTACAAAGTTAGCATTGATGTAATCAGAAGAATGAGATCTGTCTCCAACTGACAACCTCACACGTGTCTGATCATAGGCCTTTATATCTGGATACCGATTCTTTCCTGCGTTGTCTCTCTTGTCAGATTCATGACAACTACGATCAGAAAATCTGTCAGGCAGATTCTACAGAAAAAACATAACTCATTCGACAAATTCCAACTTGGAAGATTGCAAATAAATATATAGAAGTATTTTCATGAAAAATTCTTAATAATTTTTTTTTTACCTCAAACTCCTGTTGGAATCCATAGTCTCCGTCTTTGTGTCGTTCCATAAAGGCAGGAATAATTTCATCCCTAGGGATTGGTGCCATTTCAACAGTGCTCTCACTTGGAACCCATTGTTGACCTCTAAGACGTCGACAGAGTTGATGCAATGAGTGTGAGAGTCCATATTCCTCGTCACCTGGCTCTTTACGACGCCATCTCATGACACACATTATGGCAAGTACAACTGCAGTCAAGGCAACAAGCAATGTCACTACGATAAAAAATGGAACGTTCGGATTCCCCACGGCCCGTCTTGTAGGCTTCAATGGTGAGAAATAATTACTATGTGCAACTATTTGCTCATTTCCATCAGTCAACACTACAATACCAAAAAATTATCATTTCATATCCGTCTTGTGTCCGCGTTAGTCTTGACCTCAACTTACCCAAAGCATCCAGGTATGCTGTATAAGTACTTTCTGAATGAAGTGGCCCATCGTATACAACAAAGCCATTGGCAGAACTTGCATGTCTCTTACGATGCTTTGTTGGTGGAATTGAATTTCGATGAAGAGGCCGCCTAAAATTTCCGTTTACTCCTTGTTGAATGTTTGAGTCGGTTGATAAAACATGAAAACAACTGTCACAAGCAAGTCGAGCTGGTTCTCTTCCTGGATCTTCATCACCAATTACTATAGAACGATTTCCTTGACTAAAATGAGGTCAAAAGGGAAGACGGAATGAGTTGATTGACATTTTAGTATTTGTTTGACAGGGAATGCCTAGCTTACCTTGGAATTGGATCTAATAGTTCTGCTACATAAGCTCCATATCCTCCACCAGTGCTATTATGAACTTGATCATATGTAGATAATTTTAATTGTCCGGGTGATTCTAACTTCTCAAATGATTCCACTTCCATTAGGCGAACAACAACAATTCGAAAGCAACAAACTGATCCATTACGTTGTGAAATGTCGGGCATTGTGATCATAAAATAAAATTGAGTCGTTCCTGCCACAGTTTTCCAATTAACTTTACTCAATTCATCACGATTTGGAATACTCGGAGGCATGGAACATTGAGTCATCGCAAGTTCACCGCAAGTTCGACTCCGCGTTTTTGCGCAGACGCTAGAAGAAAAAAGCATAATATTTTAGAGCCTTTTGTAGTAATTAAAGTGTACTTTAATTTTTACCTCAGATAATAATTTGTGTTGGGCGGTTGATGTCTAAATTCAATTTGAGTATCACGTACACTCTTATTAATTGGCCCAACATTTTCAGTGACCATGCCGTGAGTCTTAGAGTCACGATACGTTACGTTCCCAAATAGAGTTACTGAATATTCCATAATTAGTCCTCTTGGATTGAGTGGGGTGTTCCAAGATGCTTGAACGGATGACTGATGTGTTGAACGATTAAAATAACATGCAACAACCAAATTGACAGGAGACGACGATGTTCCATCCATTGTGGTTGCATTCACTTCATTTGAGTATGGATCGCATTCCAGTGTAAAGTCAGAACATGCCTGGATCTATAGATACAAAAGTTAGAAATAATAATGTGCAAGGAAAGGTAACAGGTGAAAGGACAGACTTACCTTGATGATGTAGTACGTCCCAGGATATAAATTTTCAATCATGTACGGGTTCTCACGACATTCGTAGGCAAATTCTACATTATCTTTTCCTCGTATGAGAATAGAGTAGCGATGAAAGAATTCTTCTGATTCTTGAACCCAACCAATTGTAACGGAATTGTACGTATTCCCTTTCACGGTGATTGTTGGCACAAATTTGGGATCTAAAAAATACACAAATCTTTAACTAATACGAAAAATGTTGATGTTAACTAAACAAGAATTTAAATTACTTTTAACGTGTTGAGTGGCTTACCATCTGCTAGAGTGCTAACTGCAGCTTCTAAAGATGCATTTCCTTTTCCGTCTTTATTCGTCACAATGATTGTAAAATTGGAGTAAATTGTTAAAGGTCGAAGTCCATCGAGTATAAATTGTGACAAATTTGATTTTATTGGAGTTGTGTGAAGTGTTGACCCGGCTTCAATATACTAAACGAATTACAACAGTCAAATGATATCATTAAGGTTAATTTATAGGGTATTATAGGTGTTAATAGTTTTGAATTAAAGCTTATTGTTTTTATCATGTAGTCGTACCGTTAAATCCAGATGAGTAATGGGCAAGTTTCCGTCAAATATTGTCCAATTCAAAAATATCTTGGATTTTCCAACGGCCCTAATTACCCCAAATTGGACGACGGGTGGACCTAGTAAAAAGAAAAATTTCAATTATAGCCTTTATATATCCATGAGATTGATTTAGATCAAGCGCTCAATTTACCCGTGACCGTGAAGTCTAATTGAGAAATTTGATTTCCATATCTACACGAGTAAGATCCATTTTGTTGGTGAGTGATTGACTCTAGTGTCATGGTTGAGTAAATGCTCGTTAGATTTGAGAAAGTATTTCTAATAATTGAGCCTCCTTGACTAGTGTTCGAATGTTTGAATTCTACCCCATCGTGAGTCCACACGAGATCCTCATGCATTGGAAATCCAACCACAGAGCAGCGAAATGTTACTCTAGATCCTTCAATCATAGTCGTGGAGGAGGATGTGAGGTTAATCTTTGGATCCACTATAAATAACATCCACAATTAAGTAACTGCTTAAGCTTACATTAACTTTGGAATATTTATTTTAAAAATGAAATATCAATTTACCTTTAAACTTGAGTTGATAATGAGAATGAAGCTCATCTTCATCTTTCCGGGCTGCATGACAGGTATAATTTCCAATGTCTTCCAGTTTCAGTTTATCAAAATCTAGAATACTAATTGCAGCCTCTCCAAAATCAACTTCCAAATCCACTGGTGGCACGAGATAAGTTGCATCTCCTCGTTTTGTCCAATAAGGTCGTAGTGGTGGTGTACCGTGACAAATCAATTCGAATTTCTCTCCAAGACTTAAAGTTCCACGTTCTTTGAATTGAAGACTAGCAGCTTCAAGGTTGTCTATCAGTTTAATGAAATTCATTCAAATTAGCTCAAAATTCTACATTCTCTAGTCCCATTTTTTAATATAAGTAAACAATTCTTTACCAAAGAAACTTCCAAAAACAAGGATGATAAATGTGACGCCGAATGCTTGATTCATTTTCGCCTATAATATTTGGATATAATTTCCAGTGTTCTTCTCTACTTTTCCGTTTATCTGAATTCGGGAATCATGCTAAGTCAGTACACTAATAGACATTGGCTGGATACGATGTTGTAATGCCGTAAATTAATGTACTAAACTGCAACTTGAAACAAGTCCAACTGAAAATATGTATACAAGTTTCCAAATCAATTAATTGTTAGCTATTAAAGCCTTAAATATTATGCGTTTATTCAATTAAATTTATGTGAACTTGTGTAGATGAAAACACCTAAAAATGCTACTTCGAACTTGTAAGTTTTAAAGTTAATTTAATTTAGCATTTTAACATTTTAGCATTAGGCTAAATGTTGGCTTACGTTGACTGACAAAGTTGTACGTCCCAGACTTTTGACGTTTCGTTCCTTAGTTGAGTATATACGAGTTACATTTGGATTTAGAACACAAGTTGGATTGGGACTTTGACAGTGTGTTGTCACGTAATTCCAAGACTTGGGACACGAGTTGTGATTTTCGTTAATTAGCTTCTTTGTGCACTATTGAAGACAGGTGTTTGGGAAGCTCGGTTGTTGATAGAGAATGAATGAATAGGATGATAAGCATGTCAGTGATGTGACGATAACTAAAACTTACAAAATGACTTCAATAAATTGGAAGGTAGTTTACTAGAATTTGGACATCAATCGTAGGTTGAAGGTTCCGGATGGCTTAAACGGTGACAAGTGAACTAAAGTTTTAAGGAAAAGTTGAGTTGAAATTAGTTTTCGTGAAGGAGGAGGAGCTTGGCACCCAACAACACAATTAGATAATAACAAGACAAAAGAACAAAAGTTAAAAGTTAATGAGTAATTAGTTGGCAAGATTCCTTCTCTAAATTACTTCTAATTTTTATGTCTTACTTCACAATCAAAGAGCGCAGCGGAAGAAGGAAAAAATAACAAAAAACCAATCCCCTACATTTATTTGTTACGAAGTTTGAAAACACCGCCCTGCCAAAAGCCCTGCCACCTTAATTATTTTATACTACAAAACTCTACAAAATACAAATGAACAAATACAAAAACAACAACTAATTACATTTAATTCACAATTATATTTTTACTGATAATTAGGGCTTAAAACATTTAAAAATTNAGACGAAACGTTTGTAAAGAAGATCCTTGAATGATTCAAGAGTTAGCGTGTCGAAATTCCAGGTTCTAGGCAGCCGGTTTATATTTTTACTGATAATTAGGGCTTAAAACCTTTAAAAATTAATAATTCTATTCTATTAAACAAAAGGCTAGGAGGCCAAATCGAGGTTTTTTGGTCGTCGGATGATGGTAGTGGTGGTATGGTGGCGACAGAGAAGCCTCCTAAGTAGACTGCCTCTAAAAACTAAGTGACAAAATGTTTACTCACTCCCCTCAAAAACGTTTGCTGTAGTGACTAAAAAATTGTGTAATTTTTTGGGATTTTTAAATAAAGCCTATACCCATCCCCTACGGCATCAAAGTTTTCCGATTATAGAGTAATGGCGCCTGAGTACGGTCCAGCGCCATCTTGAATAACTTCCTACTTGGTTGACGTATTTAATTGAATTTGGCAGGGATGGACTCCCCTTGAGTCAAGGGAGGTTATGATGTCAATATCAGGTCAGAAGGTCAATCCACTGAAAAATTATTCAAGATGGCGTCCATACGCACCCTTATGGGAGAGCTGCTCAAACTAAATCTTGAATACATTTTCACTGAATTGACCTACTGACCTGAGTTAGACATCAAAGCCTCCCTTGACTCAACAGGAGTCCATTCCTATCAAATTCAATTAAATACGTCAATCCGGTAAGAAGTTATTCCAGATTAAACCTAAACCTAAACCTCCCAATCTCCCTTCTTTTCTAACATCTCCCTTACTATCAGACCCCTTTGCAAAGGAAGAAAAAGGACGACGACGCAGCAAAATTCCTTATAACCACCAAATGAACAAAACCCACCACGTTGCATTGCATATTCTCAACATTTTCACGGATTTTCAATTTCGATTTCATCTGCACTGAAAATAACCTAACAACCAACACAACCCTAAATCACGCTTAGGCACTATTTCACCCAAAATCAAATGTCACGGGGAAGCGAGCGACCAAAGAACTCCAGTTGACATTTGACCCTTTTTAAAATTTAACAAAAGGCGAGCGAGCGAGCCAACTAGACATGCCCGTTTCTAGGATCGAATAGGGAATTCTTTCGATTCTAGAATCGGGCATGTCTAGTTTAAAAAATAATGGCCCAAGTAGACCAAACTCCATGGATTCTCCCTTCAACGGGTTTTTAATCTTTTTTTAAAAAAATCGAACGTTTCCATTCCAAAATGACGTCACTTGGCGTTTTCTTTCCTCGATACCTGTATGTAACCAATACCAAAATTATGTAATTACAGTGAAGAAGGTTAAAATAAACCGAAACCGGTCCAATGGAAAATCGGTGAAATTCGACTACTGAAAAATCAAAATTCTCTCATTCAATTTTTAAAACAACCTTCCATTCATTGCCGAGATCACATTCCGGAGGGTTAAGGACCCTTCTCTCTTGTGAAAATGATTCAAAATGACGTCATTTGGCGTTTTCGAAATTTAAAAAACCTTAGAACGCCTCAAAATTGCGAAAATTAGTCGCTGGGATGACTTCTCAACCGTCCGTTTTCCAGCACACCTGGGTCACCTGGATGAGTTTTCATCCACACTTTTGCCATCATCCTTTTTATTGTGATATCACATTTTATTTAGTACTTGAATAAGTAAAGTAATTGCTAGAATCACAGATGGAATGAAAAGTCATCATATTAATTATATTTTCTGGCCTATTTTTTGTATTGGAAGGATGAATTTAGACATAAAAATCTAAATTAAGTTACAATTAAGGAGGACTCCCTCCATAGGAACGAGGTCAAAATCCCACTTAAATTAGTCAACTTTTGGTACCGCTAGCAGAGCTCGTAGGGCACCGGGGAAGCCAAATTTGGTGTCAAAATGTATGTAAACCGATTGCCAATAAATCAATGGAATAATAATGTGAACTCTTGACCCCCTTTGTATGAAAATGTTCGCTTTCTCCAAATTTCACTGCCAAAATTTACAAGAAACGCAGGTACTGGTTACCTCTGGTCTTATGCTTATGTTCCGTTGATTGATTCGTAATACGTTTTCATAAATTTTAATACCTAACTTTGACCTTGTATGACCTCTCGGAGCTTTGCAAGGTGTACCGAAAGTTGACCTCCTCCAATTCCAGAAAGTTTGTTTACAAATGCATAAAGCGCCATAGACAAACTGTCGACCGTTTGCTCGATTAATTAAATATCTAATGGCAACGGTCCAACTTCGGAACACTGCTGACGTAAATAAGGAGTAGTCCTTAAGTTAAATGATATGCCCATCTCATTATTTCGGTTATGACTAGTTTATGTATTAATTTTAAAGAGTTAATCAGAAAAATAATTAAAAGACTTAACCTACCCTTATTAAAACTTTATTATATATATTAATTGGGAATAGTTATTGTGGTGTTCCTGAAAAAATATATCAAACATTTGTGCTTACATTCCCATTTTGTAGTTTTGCATTTTGTCGTTGCTAATTCCAGCGTTTCTAAACTGATTTTCGGAATAACTGGAGAAAAGTCAGCGGAATCACTTTCACTTCCCGGAAATGATTTTACTTTCACTCCGAACAAAAACGAAAGGAAAGGGAAAGTTTTGAAGATAAGAACGGAAGGAAGCCTGCTCCTTAAAATCGATTCCTTACCCTCCCACTTCAATTTCTTCAAAATCCCACACCTTCAGAATCCTAAATGCAATATTTTAAATGTCAATCTAGAGTATTTCAATACGCAATTTAATTTAGGTATAAATATTCATTACAAAATATCAATCGACATTAAAACTTAAAATATAAGGAAGGGAGCCAATACATTTGATTGATTACAACTTACCCGAATGATCGAATTAAGTACATTAAAATTAAAATTTCGTAAATTAAATAAAAGTTGGGAGATTCTTTTGCAAACCTTGACAATTTATAGTCTTTAAGGTCTCATTATAAAAACAGCATTTTTAGAAGCTCGAATTATCTTATCTTACATTACTCATTTTAGAAACTAGCGTCGTTTCATATCACTTCCAATTTCCTTAGAAATTTCTATCTCGGCTTCACTCCTTGAGTTTTGACTTGTTGACCTCTTTTTTTTTTACTGATGACCTTGAGTGATCTTTCTTAGTCAAGGAGGATATCAATATCCGGATTATTTCCTCCGCAAGATCCAGACTTATTATGACTATTATTACTCTCATTTTCATCTCGTGGACTGTCTCCGTATTCCAGATCGTCTTGTTCATCACACAATGCATCAACATCCCGCTCTTCAAATCCAAGGCGAAATGATTCATCCACACTTTCCTGCAAATTGAGGTCAAGAAGTCAAAAACAGTTGAGGGCGCTTCTATACTTCAGCATTGCTTTGTCACCTACATCATATGGTTCATCCAACTCTGCATCAGCAAGGCCATGAGATGAACTATTCCCATTCTTGGACGACGGATGTTGAGGGGTAAATAATTGGGACGGAATTCCATTATCAGTGTCTTGACGACGAAGGCCAGGATAAAGAGGAGGCTTTGGCGTTTCCCAGGTAGCACGAGCATGCTCACGCGTACTGCTGGACCCGGCACTGCCCTTTGACCCACCAATTGACTTCAAGCGCTCATTTAAACTAAAGTTTTGTGCCAATTGATTACGACAAGTTTCTTGGAGTTGGTTAATAAACCACTGCTGATCCTTGCACTGTTGGAAGTAAGTTGGTGGACGAACATCGAATCTACAAAACAACAAACGTAATTAACGTAGATTAATCACATACTTGTTCCTTGAATCCTGGCTTATCCAAATGTTGCGTCCCTCGAGGTCAACGGTAAAGAAGCGGTTCATCGTACCTCAGTTTTACTATATCCACGTCTGGTTCCCAGAATCCTTCAGTCTCCAATAGATCCAAACGGAAGAAACGATTGTATCCCCAACATTCTCCCGTTTCAAAATCCGAAGCAAATTCTCGAACCATATTTTTCGTAGTTTCGGAACTCTTCGGATGAATCATTTCAATTCGATATTCATACCTGCAGGACAAATTACAGTAAAAAACATGTCAACTCCACGTTGGTAATGGTAAGCGAAGGTATGTGATAGGTATTAGTGTACTTGGCTGTCTCTGGGGGCCCTTCGCTCAGTTCTAAGAAAACTGACAAGTATGATCCACGAACAACACCATTTCCATCTGGGTAGACTTTAAGGCGCCAACTGAGTCCATTCACTTTTAAAGGCTCAGAGTAAAATGGATCAGCCTTCGAACGAAGTTGACTAAATTTTTGAATTGAAAAAGTACTGCTGTCGTAGATTGGAACCAATTCACTGTATAGGGAAGAAAAAAATTAACGAATCACAAATATGAAGCGTGATGTTGTAATGTACCTTGGAAAATCGACTGGAACAGGAGCAATGGAGAAAGTACACTTGCAGAGCGTATCCTGAATGTTTTGAATTATTTTATGACGACTATTGATTAGCTCACTCTTTGGACCCTCCATCAATTTCTTGTCAATCTGCTCAATTGGACACACAATTGTTTAATTAATTAATATAATCGTTGGTATAAATCTACGATAATAAATGTATAAAATAAAATCTTCACATCAATCAGCATAGCCTCAACTTCTTCTGACTTTCGACTTAAATGACTTTTCTGATTAACAAGGGTCATCAATTTAGTCTTTAGATGTGCGTCCAACCTGTTTGATAATAAAATTAGTTGCTGAATGTGAAATTGTACTAATTTACATGTCATCACCGAGCAATCATTAGCTCCACAGCATTTCTAATTTCCCGAACTCTTTGATCCTTTGCCGAACGGACATGCTCAATATTCTTTTCCACATCTTGAATTGATCCAATAAGCTCCATCAATTTGTGACGAACTTGCAAAACATGCTCCTGAATTAAACGACAATGAGTTTTATAAACTTCATCCAACGGCTTGAAATTATGTCCAGCATGTGATGAACTCCAGAGAGCACATTCATGACAAATGCAACAGTCACACGATATACAGTAGACGGACATATCCTCCTTGATGTGGGTAGTACACCTGAAAGATCAAAAATCAGTTACCAAATTGAGCACATTATCATTGGATTTACAGCAATTATCTTAGTAAAAGCAATAGTTACTGCGGGAATTAACTGTCGCAATAATGTTAAAAATAACCGTTAAGAACTAACTTTTCAGAAGGGAAATTAGTCTCAAGCAGAGATTGACTCAGTTTAGAATTCTCCATTGTAACTTCCTTGAATTGAAGTGAGTCCAATTGTTGAGTTACTTCTTCGGCCCAACGACAATTGACGACTTCATGAATGTGAAGTGTCGAGCGGCAGTGCGGACACTGCGTACGAGTTTCCGTGAGCCATCGACGAATGCAAGTGTAGCAACAGAGCTTGGAACAATGTGGACACATGCAGGCGTTACGCAACTTTTCCATGCAAATGAAACATCGGAAAATCTCGGCCAGACTCTGAAAACATAAAAGAGAGGTTCGTGTTTACGTTAATGTAAGCTCCCTTTCCAGGTGAACTGTCAACTCCTTGACCCATCGAAAGTATCATGAGCGTCTTACCTCCATCGACTTTTTACTCGAAGAGCCGTTGGAACTCATCGTGAGAACACTTTGGCTCCTTAAAGTTCGATGACCCTGGTCTCAGATCCCACTGTGCCTGTGTCCCACAACACACAAAAGGTCCACAAGGACACAAAAGGTCCCCAGAACACTTCCAAATCTATGAATTTCAGTTTGACATATTGGCCAGCGGGGTTAGAAGAGTCTGCAAAAATTAAGAAAAATCGTCATGTTTATCGCAGTTTAAAGATTGATTAGTTTCTACGCAAATGATTCTAAAATTCGAACTTATTTCGATCGTTTATAACCTTATAGCGTGACCGCCGTTGACCTCACACCTCACCTGTAAGTTATGTTTGGCATTCGACTACGAGGAAAATTGTGCAGAATCGGACCCAGTTGTTTGTTAATATCAATATCCTTCGCTAGTTAAGTTAATTAAGCATTAATTAAGTCTACCTCGACCGTACCGTGTCCAACGTACTGTTCCGTCCGTCCTCCTTA
>JABASL010000689.1:0-14713 GCA_019775825.1 Neanura muscorum | reverse complement strand
TGAATAAACAATACGTGACAAGGCGAGAACAAATAAGGAAAACATGCACAACAAATTCCTTTCTCACAAAAAAAAGAAACAATGTTTTATTTAATTTTTGGAAGAATAATTTTAAGTCAGCAATTTCCTCGCTCCCCCTTAATGCCTTTAGGTCCTGTTCAACTGAAGATCATAAAATAGTTTAATAATAAAAAGCTCTTTCCTCACGTTTCATGGGGTAAAGTGTATGAAGGTTTGTATGAAATAGCTAGAGGAGTGGATTAATGCCAAGGAAAGTGTGTAGAAAGTAAAAGTAAGGAATCTCTTTTTTGTTTCGAAGATTGGAAAGGAGATTAAAGGGAAATTTCCATTTGAAGTGGAGACAAAGGTAGAGCCATTAGACTTGTTTTACATTTTTATGAATCACAAAGGGAGCAGAAATACTGCAAAAATCTTACTTTTTTGCTAATAGGCCAGTAAGTGATAAGCATTCAACATTTTTTGGAAAAGCAGAAGCTAATTGAGGTTGAGTATTAGTCACCTTACAATTAATTTCAAGTGCAGTTGTCGTAGATAACGTGGTGAAAGTTCTAAATTGCTGAAACCTTTTTTTTTTAAATTTTTTTTTAAATTTTCAAAATAGCGTTTACAAATTTTTTTTCCGATTTTGAACCGTGTGGAGAAAGTTCTTGAAGAAAAACTTCGGAGAAAGTTCTTGGAGAAAGTCTTCTGAGAAAGTTCTTGGTGAAAGTACTCGCGTTTTATTCCCCTGGACCAATTGAGTTTTTAAACCGTGTGGAGAAAGTTCTTGGAGAAAGTCTTCGGAGAAAGTTCTTGGTGAAAGTACTCGCGTTTTATTCCCCTGGACCAATTGAGTCACATAATAGGACTCATATTACTAAATTACTCTAGCGGATCAAAATACAGTTTTTTTATGTAGCTTGTACAACTTTCTCCACTTTCTCTTTTTTTGGTTTACTTTTTCTGAGAAACTGGAAACAGGATTTTAAAATCTGGAATAATACGCTCGTCGTATTGGACGTGAAGATTATTCCAGCTTTCGAAAAAAACGAAATCAAAAAAGAGAAAGCAGAGAAAGTTGTGCACTCTTTAAAAAACTTTTCGTAGTTTTAATCAAATTTTTTAATGTTTTTAAATGTTTTACGCAAAATTTTTAAGTTTTACTTTAGAATAAGTAAAAGCAAAAAGTTCAACAAATTTCACTTCTTTATCAATTTTTGGAAACCTTAGGGATAATAATCCCCATCAGAAAATAAATTGATGCTTTCTCTGGCACTGACTCGAGTGTCACCCTGTTTCTTTCTGCCAATTGGCCACGGACACCCAAAATAACGTTCTTCCCTTTAGGAATGAGTCACAAATCCAGAGTGACAATTTACTACGCTTCCACTTGAGTCCATTTGATCAATCACTTCTTGTATCCCATTCGTTAATGGTATTAATTTTATAATTAAATGAAAGTGAGTCAACTAAATAGAAAAAATAAGCCAAAGATTAAGGACAGAATTAGGCAGCTCTATTTATATCAAAAATGCTTTATAAAATCCACCATCAAATTTTGTCTAACCCATAATGAAATAGTGTGGGAAGTGGGAGTAAAGAACAGTTTTAACTGATGGAATTTTCTGTCAACCTGCCATCTAGCTTAATAAATGAGGTCCGTGGGAAACCTCATTGACCCCTCTAAAATTCTAAAAGTATGAGCCTTACACTAAAACATGGCCATGTTTTAAGCCTTAAGGCACTACTAGAAGGGCCCACTTGTGAAATCTGTCTTCCTAGTTGTTTTTTCCTTGATAGAAAATATGATTAATGAGGATCGCTTCTGCTTAAAACTGTCATCCTCAATTGGTTTTCCTAGTAATAAATGTCTGCTCCCTTGGTAAAGAAAAGTGTAGAAGAGAAAATGAAAACTTTTTGAAAATCCTTTTCCCTCGTCCTCGTCAGGCTCCCACACTCGGGGAAAGAACCGTGGTAAAATTTAACCATAAGTAAATTTTAGGACTTAGCAACAAGGATTGGGTTGGTTCATTTGCTAAAAGTAAGTCCGTGTCAGACTTCTTGTCTATTTTAACAAAGGAAATAGAATGGAGAGCCTAGATTCACAGAGGCTATTACACTATTACTAGCCAAACAAGCCCATCTTAGGGCGGGCTGGATACACTAAAGGTGTAAAATAATTTCTGAATATTTCTAAAATATTTTCTCTATCCATCTCATCCTAGAAACGGCTTGTTTGGCAGGTCTAAATAAGGGTCAAATGCCATGTAGTTTTTTTGGCAAGGCCCGTTCGTTTCGGTCGACCACCCCTCCCCGTAATAAGATCCCGTGGTTTAGTGGTTCAGCATGTGTGGTCGTGGTGCTTGGGTAGGGGACGCGGTTTTCAGAGAGTTTTCTTTGAAAAGGTTGAGAATATGCAAATGAGTCTCTTGCTCCGTCCGTTTTCTTTTCTTCAGAAAATTGAACTGGACCTGACCACCACCCCACTCCAAGTCGCTTTTATTTTAATAATATCGAGTAGTTTTGCTCCTGCTTCCCGCCGCTCACCAGTTTCAGAGTTATTGTACCAAGAAAGTTAATTTCATACTTTCCGAGAATACATGTATGTTAGAGGAAGGGAGGAGTCAGTTCTGGTACCGCGTGGTCAACTTCTAACTACAATTTTTTAATTCCCCTCCCTATCCCTACGGAGCAAGAAGAGGGGAAATCAAAAAATTGTAGTTAGCAGTTGACCACCGTGTATCAATGGCAGCACAGATTCACTGGCACCGATGTGGCAGCATAGATTAACTGGCACAATGGCCCGCTTAGACCAGAGACCGGCCCATTGCAGTAACTCCTATTTACACAGATTCACTCTACTAAAATAGCCTGTTCTACCCGAAACTTTGAGTCCTTAATAAAGACTAGAATTTCATTTAAAGACAACAAACTTCGAATTTATGCGAAAAATTCCAACAATACTCTTGGAGAAATTTTTCTCTTGAAATTTCAACCAAATTTCAACGCCCCCAAATTTCTAGCCGAAAATTCGGAATAAAAGCACGCTTAACGCAAACTGCGTGTAGGGTTATTACAAAATTCTCATTCAGCGCTGGAAGGGCCAACAAGGCTCTTTACTCCAACTTTGAAGAGGGGAAAGAAAACATGACCAGAACAAACTAAGTTGTGAAATAAGCCGGATGGAATTGTGTAGGTCTTGGGAATTAGAAGGAGACAAGGGAAATTATTTGAGTCTTCGAAGAATTTAAGTCACGTTCTCTTGTTTCAAAACTATGTTGTGCTTATATTTGGTGGGAGATCCCAGAATTTTGTTGAATATTAGATGCATAATAATAGAAAGTAAAGATACTGACAGAGATCCCACGCCGGATATTTCGGATTATTTTCTATTGTAAATATTAACCAAAAGTCAACCTTACCCTGGAAATTTAGAAGAGAAATGTAGAGGAAAAGTGTTGTCAGGGCTCTTAGTCTTTTCCTGTTGTAATGTAAGCTATACCATCCAAAGGATAGGTTTGGGTAGATCCAAAGGATTCTGTCACTTTCTTTGACGAGGTCAATAACCTTTTGGCTTTTTATGCCTAATCTGTCCATAATTGAAGTTTATGTCAGCCTCAGGTCAACTTAGTATTCCTACAGGTTAATCATATTCCAGGGTAAAGTTAAGGGTTGGCGTAAGGTTAGGGTTAAGGTAGTCCTGAAAGGCTAGCACCCGGTTTTTGGGGTAGCTTTTAGGTCAGCTTTTAGGATAACTTTTAGGTTAACTTTTAGGTTAGATTTTAGGTCAGCTTTTAGGATAACTTTTAGGTTAGATTTTAGGTCAGCTTTTAGGATAACTTTTAGGCTAGGTTTTAGGTCAGCTTTTAGGTACGTTTTTAGGTTAACTTTTGGGTTAGCTGTTAGGGTTCAACGAAATCTGGCAAGGTTTTTGTTTAGTGTCAATTGGATTAGAAACCATAAAAGAATTTCAAAGACCCTAAAATGGAAATCCAGGGAACAATAAGCAACTTTCACTTTCACTTTCTCCTAATTTTACACTTGTTTTCTTTTGCTCTGCCTCCTGAAAAGTTTAGAAACGAAAATAACGCCCTTGTAACAAATTGTGAAAGTTGTTGAAATTTTTTCGTTTTTTGTTTGAATTTTTTTTTGGGTATTAAAATATGGAATATAAATTGAATTTTTGAGTAAAGTTGAGTAAAGTGTGTAGTAATGGAAGTTTGAGTTAATTGGAAGGCATTTGAGTGCCTGTATTGAAATGAGAGTACTTGAAAACTGTGAAGGAGTACTTTTTCAATAGGAGTGAGTACTTTCTCTTGTGTACTTCTTCTCTGACGTTGTTGAACGTACTGCGGTGTCCTTTAGGAGGATCGTAGCCTTTTCCCTAGAAATTGCTATTACATCTCTTCCCACTGCTGCTCCTAGAGAAAGGAGGGATAAAATGTAATGCAACACTTGAGAAAAAGGCGGCAGGGAGATCCACATGGCAGGCTGGAAGGAGTGGAGTGACTTTTCAAAATATAAACCATACTTTTCGAGGGAGTTTTGGCTTCGGCCAACTTGGCCCTAACTAAAACGGCACAGCTAAAACAGAGCTTTTTTTTAGAGCTAGAAAGCAAGAACCCCCACACCCTCGTATTTTCAATTTCAATTCAACCCATAAAAGCATAACAACACCCCACCAGCTCTCAAACTCAAAAACTTAGTCATAGTACCTTTGGATCTTTTATAACTAAATCCAATATTTTGACTCACTTTTACACTTTGGGGCAAATAATTTTCTAAAGGAAGGTTTTGATACCCAAATTTCAGAATTACGTGTCAATCTTCCTTAAAATATTATCCAAGTAGCGCCAACTTTCCTCCAAAGTAGTGGAAGCGAATCCACATTACTTGAGGGTCACAACCCCCAAGTCAGTAGTCAACCAATTCACGAAATAATTCCAAAAAAAAAATCCGAAAAATCAAACGGGTCGAAGGTTAATTTTCAAATTTCGCGCAAAAAAATTGCCCTTGGTGGAGGCCATTTTTTACAGGTACTCCATTGTGTTACCTCCAAGTGAAGGTCACAACCAATGCTCATATGCGTAGTGGGCTCTTCGCGTAATTTGAGCTGGCAGGTGTACGCTCATAATCCTTGAGGGCCCTTAAAGGGGCTCCAACGAATTTGAACCAACTCGAGGCTTGACTTCAAACCCGAGTTCATTGTTGAAATACATCCAAAAATTATTGATGGAAATTTGCTCACTGGACAGACAGAGTGACACAACCATTACATAAATTTCCTTCTGCTTACTTCAAAAGAGTTTACGGCAAATAAGCCCATCCTAGGACGGTTTGGATACACTAAAAGTGTAGAAGAATTTTTATTTTCAGAATATGACATGAGCAATGTCGCTCGTCAAGACCCCTTCTTCTCGGACACCCAGTATAATGCCGGCCGCACACCGAAACCCTGGTGGTAAACTCTTGGAAAAACCATCAAAGTGTAGGGCGCCAACGGGACTCGAACCCCGGCCGACATTGTAAATGCTTTAGCCCGTAACTATCTCAGGTTACGTCAAAGCGAAAAAATAATTTGCGTGCCAGTATCCATCCCGCCCTAGAAAGGGCGTGTTTGGCTACACTAAGGAAAAGTCAAATGTCATTTGGTTTCTTTTGGAAAGGCTCCAGCACTTCCGCCCCCCCCCGCCCTATTAGGCTATTTTTAGAGCTGTGGGTGGTGGAGCCTCGGTCAGCTGGACACGTCTGCATTGAGCAGAGTTGTGTTTGTTTATTTTTAGTTGATGAATTTTTGGTTAAGGAGAGAATCGAAGACTAACTACATCACTAACCACAATCACCAAGTCGCTTTTATTATAGTAGTAAGTATAGTAGTAATTTTTAATTTTGTAGGATTTAGCAGAATGTAGAAACCATACTGTAAAAAATAGCTGGAACAGCGGCTTGCAGACCTTATTTTGGTTTCCTTGGGCCTGATGCAGCTGGAATATGAAAAGTAATATGATGCATACTAAAAGGCATCATGAAATGCTGTGAAGCTTCGAAGTAAATTTTATTCCCTCATCCACAACAAAGAAGTGTAAAGGAGATCTAAAACATATCCAACGCTTCTTTCATTACTCACACTCAAAAAAAAAATAATAGACAGCAGATTGATATGAATGTTAAGGCTAAAAGGGTATGGAGACTGCGGAGGTGGATGAAGAAGGGCAGAAGAACAAAAGAAACTTAGAAAATCCAGTCTATCTGCCACGCTTGTGTCATTTTCAAAATCCACACGCAAATTATATTAAATTTCATGAATGACTCTCATGTGCTCTGCTCATCACTTCCTTACAGCTCCTCTTGTCTGCATAACAATTACTTTGTACATGATGAACTCAAAAATATAAAAGGAGCAGGAGCATACACGCGGAATAGAATTTAACTTCGAAAAAAAATGTGGTGAATTGTACAGAGTGAAGTTTTTGTACAGTGAGTGTACAGGGCGATTTTTTGTACAAAGCAAATCTATGGGGCGATTTTTTGTACAAAGCAAATCTATTTAGCGATTTTTTGTACAAAGAAAGTGTACAGATTTTTTTTGTACAGAGCAAGTGTACAGAGCGATTTTTTTTGTACATAGCAAGTGTTCAGAGTATTTTTTTTGTACATAGCAAAACTTTGAAATGTAGAGTTGAATGCCACAAAACTTTGAAAATGTATGAAACGCCAGCGAGCGTCGGCCTCTTAAGTGGATAAAATATTAGCAAAGGAAACTGCACCTCTTTGGAGCCGTTCATAAAAAAAATAAACTTTTGGTGGATGAAATTTTAAGTTGAGAGCAATTCTGTTAATCTCTGCTTGATTAAGAGAGATAATGAGAAAACTTTCTCCCTTAGCTTTTGGGTTTTTGCAATAAGTATTTAGAATAGCACTGCTGACTCCCATATAGCTGCCCAAATTTTAAAATTGTTGAAAAGAAGGGCAGATAATTGAATTTTGTTTTACTTAAAAGGATAAGCATGTCATGGCCGTCAAAGCCCCCGTGTATGAATTATTATCAATGTGTAAACATGGTCTGATTGGAATTGATGCCCAGCTGAAACGTTCGACTTTTCTCCATCAAAAGAGCACGAAGAAGATTTTTTGAATGACAGGCAGAAATTATAGGGTTATGCTCATGTAAAGAGGAAATCCCCAAATTTCAAGCCCTCAAGCAAACCTTCTAAAATTTTCCATTTTGTGGAAGTTTCTCCAAACTTCGAATATGTCCATTCCATCCCCGTCGAAAAAAAAAACGATTTCCCGTACAACCCTAAAAACCCCAAGGTGGGTTTTAAAAGGTGGGTTTTAAACCCCAAAAAAACCTAAGAAAAGAACGGGTCACCAAGTGGGCCTTACCCAGCTGTGAGCTTGGGCCGCACTTCCCCACCATCCGGCTAGCTACGCCACTGCTGCCTAAACATTAAAATTTAGCAGTGAAAGTAACGTTTCTGGAACACGCGACTTTCACCACCGCGTAATGCTTGATTCGAGACGCTTGAGTTTTTCTGCCTTAAATTTCACGCATTCATTTCTAAAATAAAAATAGCAAAAATTAGAAATTAATGTTGTTAATATTAATATTAATAAGTATAATTTATGTTTTTTAAAAATTTATTCTGCGGCAGATTTTTGTGAAAATTTTTTGAAAATGTCGCGAAAACGGTGTGTGAGACTTTTGAGGAAGCTAAGCAGGATCCATAACTCTGAAGAGGGGAGAAGATGCTTGGATCGGCTGTCTTTTGGCCCGAATGGCAAGATTTGAAGGGTGAAATAAATGGAAGGGAGAGGGGGCCTTCGATTAATGTAATAGACATATAAAAAAGATAAGTTTCCATGTTTCGATGAGTCACCAATTACTTAGCCCACTACTACCCGGGTAGGGTTCTCCGGGTAAGGGCAACAAGGGTAAAATGGGGGATCAGAAGAGAACAATACCAACCAAAATCCATTGTTTCCTTGTTCTAATAAGCTCGTACAAGAAAGAAGTGGATGAGTATTCATTCTATACAAATTCTATACAAATTATTGCAGTACTTGCTCAATTGTTAGTTATAGTTAAAAATTTCTTCGCACAAAAAGTTCATACTAAAAAATTCATACTAAAAATTTCATACTAAAAAATTCATACTAAAAATTTCATACTAAAATATTCATACTAAAAATTTATAAAAATCCTACCCGAAATGTCAGTTGAAGGGCTCTTGCTTCTCTCAGCCAGGAAATTTCTGAAGAGAACGTATCAAAATCATGGTGAAAGCATCAAAAGCAAGGTGAAAGCATCAAAATCATGGTGAAAGCATCCCAAAAAAGTTGATTAATTACTACAAATATTTTGTATAATCAAGAATCTGCAATGGGTAAAAACGAGAACCCAAAAAATATACCCAAAGAATATATGCTCCTTTAAACAGCTATGAAAAATGTAATGTAACGTGAATAAGTTGAAACCCGCATAAAAATTTGTAGTCAGAAATTCATATTTTTGATATATATTGCCCACAAGTGAGAGATTATATTTGATGTCGTCTCTGGATTTTTAAAATTCAGATCCCAATTGACGACATTTCAACTCCTGTGAGAGAAAGTTAAGTTTCACACTTTCCCTTCCAAATTCTGCTCACACATGCATACTTTTCCTTTTTATTTGACATAAATTTCCAAGAAATTTTTTATTGTATACTTTCACCATTCATTTCCATTGTGAACTACTTTTCTCTTATTTTTCTGTGTAAATTTCACGTGCACTTAAGAAATAATTTGAAAACAATAACAAAGTTATTAGGACAGGCGGAAGAAGAATGATGAGGTTGTGGAGTGAAAGCTTTGCATTAGTTATTCATTGAGTAATTTTCATATCCCTCACTCCAGCAACAGTAACCACTAACAGTACAACTTGGTTTCAAAATATTGTTAAAAACTTTGACATAGGAAGGTCCTAACTTAAACCTAACTTAAACCTAACTTAAACCTAACCTAAACCTATCCTGATACCCTCGTACAAATCTAAAAAATAAAATAACCCTAACCCTAAACTAACCTAAATAACCCTAATTTCAGCCTTAATTTAGGGTTGGATTTACCTTATTTTTGACTTCATGAGTATATTTTCCTAAACTTTTAATATAGAAACCTTGTAAACCGAAAAGTCACCCTCAATATTTGTGAAGAGCTCCTCATACTGATGATATCCATCTATTTCTATTAGCACTCTTGTTCTACCCTTATTACCCTTAGCATGTTACCCATATACAATATCACTTTTCACTGCACTTTTCTCTTTTTGTTGGTAATGTCAAATGTCAGGCGTGGATGTACGCTTGGTTGAATTTGGTATTTTGGATGAATTTTCTACAATGACATTCTGAGATGAATGTCAGTAAATCTATTATAATTATCATCAGAACGCTCACATTTCACTTATTAGCTCAAACCCTCATACTTTTCTAACACGTACAGGCTTTGTACAGAATGGTTTACAAGAAATACCAAAATATTATTTTTTGGGTTCCTCAGTAGTGAAGCGAGACGTCCCATAAAGTAAGATGGAGTATGTTACCATCCTACCATGATACCTTCTTAACCCCACAAGCTCCACAAACCCACTCATGTCTTTGTCTACTAGCAACGCAACAGTGGTGAAAAATCTGGAATGCTAATAATCTTAAACGCGAGCTAAATCAAGAGTTTGCGAAAGTGTTCGGTGTGGAAATTGTGGCATTGATAGCGGCGGAAAGATATAAATTGTGGAAGCTTCTGAGCCACAAAAAGGACCCATACCAGGGAAACAGGTCAAACACGAGCTGGGTTAAAAGTGTCTACAGCAAAGTTGTAGGAAATCGTGTATTTCACAAAATTGATATGACATTTTTCGTTTTCAGCCCTCTAAGTGGGTCAAAAATGGAAAAAATTCCAATTCATAAAAGGCAAAATATCTGTTGTCCGAAGAGCCACCTTACCAAATTTGACATCAAAATTTAGAGACAGCGATTTCCTACAACTTTTGATGTATCCCTGTACATGGCTTGGGAAAAGACACAACGGCTTAAAATATAAAACTAGAAGCATTTTTATTGACCAAATCTTCCCGAAAAAACCTACCTTGGTTTCGAAAATTGCGTGTATCTCTGTTGTTGAAGAGTTAGGTCAAAAGTGAATACAGCAAAGTCACTGGAAACCGTATTTTCTACAACTTTGAAAGGGTGACATTTTTCGATTTTTCGACTGGAAAAACACATTTTCCTTTTTGTCTCGCCTCGCTGCGGCCTCTCGCCAAACCGTCTTGCTAATGACTCTCTCCAAAATGTCTCGCTAATGCCACTCGCCAAACCGTCTCGCTAATGCCAGTCGCCAAACCGTCTCGCTAATGTCCCTCGCCAAACCGTCTCGCTAATGTCTCTCGCAAAACCGTCTCGCTAATGTCTCTCGCAAAACCGTCTCGCTAATGTCTCTCGCAAAACCGTCTCGCTAATGCCTCTCGCCAAATCGTCTTGCTAATGCCTCTCGCCATACCGTCTCGCTAATGCCTCTCGCCATCCAGCCTCGCCACACCGTCTCGGTACAAACTTTCGCCACACCGTCTCAGTACAGCTTCTGGCCACACCGACTTGGTACAGCTTCTGCCCACGCCAACTCGGTACTGCCTCTGGCCACACCGCCACGTAGTAAAAAATATGTACAAAAATGGATGATTTTGATTGACACTACGGTTATTTCGGTTTTTTGTGGATCATGGTGTATAAACTGTATCTTTTGTTATAAGAACAATGTATGAGTAGAATACCAGCATCTATATGTTCAATTGAAGTAATCCCAGAGCCAAATGTTTGTAGAATGGGGATGTTTGAGCCTTTTGAAAATATTCGACAGGGCACTTATCCGCCCCTGCTAACCAACTTAGCCTTAACGCACTCTTGTGTAACAACAAAGGATCAAAAGCATTGTCATTAAAGTAGGTGGATGTACCTTTGAGCACGAGCAAAAAGAGGGAAAATTTAATTGTTACTCATGCAAGGCTACAAACCACTTCCTTCCACATGTTTCCAATTTTGGACATTACGAATATACTTCCCGTATGGCATTTTTTTTCTGATGCACCCTCTTCAATTCCGGTAATAACATCAGGTGAACTTGGAAGTACAATAACATGAGAATAATGACAGTGTTTTTATACCTTAATTAACAAAATGTCACGTGTCACCTGTAAATTGCTTTGTAAAAATTAAATTTTGTTCATACAAATCAGCAAACAAAAAATCGGATTCCTATTTCAAAAACTGAAAGGCCACAAGTCGAAAATCTCAAAATTTCAAAAACTGAAAGCCCACAAGTCGAAAATCTCATAATTTCAAAGATATAAGAATCAGAAGTTTTGATTCCAAAATTTTACAATTTTCTAGAACCTATTTTCTCACTTTTATTAAATTTTATTGAACCCTGGATGCCCCCAAAAACCTCAGGATAATAGTATTAAGTGTCGGAATTTCACTCTCGAAAGTTGGGATACGAAGTAAAATGCCCAATTTTTTTTTTGTCAAAATGGACCCAAAATTTCCAATTTTCAAAAAAAATTGAGTGTTGTGAAGTTAAGAAAAAGAAATTAACTGAAGTGAAACCGAAGTGTAGGTGAAGTGAAACTGAAACGAAAAAAACTGAACAAAAATTCTATGGAATGGAGTTATGAGGGCCACTTTCCCTTCGCCGGAAGCATTGGTCCGTAGCTTTCATTTCCAATATTTCTTGTAATTTTGTTACGAACAGTTTTTTCTTCCCCAAAACTAGATTTCAAAGGTGAGGGGGTTGATGTGACCCAAAAAATTCCATTCATCCTACGCAGGAAACCAAGCCAAGAGGGTCATAGATTTAAAAAAAATATACTAAAAATCTACTAAAATTCTAAGCCATGTTTCACTATACGCCGGACGGGAAAAAATGGAGTTCGAGAAACTCAGAAACAGAGAAGCGGCAGAGGCGAGAAGGAACTCGTATTACAATTTCCAAAAAAAAGGAGTGATATAAATCATAAGAAAAAAAAGTAGCCCGTATAAGTACGTGTTCAGACTTTGGAGTTGTAATTGCAGTGTAAACCAGGAGGCTTTGGCATATTACAAAGCAGTAAAGGGAAACAGTGTCAGTATCCTATGCTTATAGAATGAAAGTTTGGGGACACAATTCAATGCACAAGAGGCTCTGGGCACCATGGTTTGGAGAAAGTTGTAAAAAATTAGCAAAAACCACCTAAATTTTCAAAAATTTGGTGTCGAAATTCTGAACAATTTCATAAGATTTCATGAAATTTTGAAATTTTTCGAGGCCTGCTGATGGACTGGCTGATGCCAATTTGTGTGACTTATATGCCTTACACCGTGTTTTTTAAAAAAATTCTGATTTTTTTTAGAAAACACGGTGTAAGGAAGCATGCTGGGAAAAGCGGATAGAAAACTAGAAAGAAAGACGCTTCCAGTAGAATACGACAACGAGCACTGAATCTTGAATTCCAAGTTCATGTTTTTTCGTTTCTTTTTCATTTTTTTATTTTTTGAAAAGAGGTTTTTAATAATAGGGCTATAAGATGGATTTTTCCAGGGAAATTTTTAGATTTCGGACGTGGGGTAGCAGGAAAAAAAAGTAAGTTACACTCCCCCATTGAGAAAGAAATTTTTGAAGATTAGAAAAGCTTATCTGGTTGTAGAGAAAGCGGGTAATAAGACATAGGTTTACATTACTGTTCTAACGTAACTGACGGTAGAGTCATAAAACAAGGCGATAGGCAATAAGCATGCAAAGTTTATTTCTTGGGGCTCAAGCACGGCGCCCTTTTTCAAAAAAAAAATATACGAATAATCAAGTAAACTAGGAAGAAACATACGTGGTTAGACGGAAAAGGAAAACCTTAGGACCTCACTTTAATCTTGGACAAATCATCATATTTCATTCACTTCACTATTCTAATACACAACCAAGACCAAAAACCCTGTTAAGCTAACCCTTTCCTTCTCCCTTTTTTGGAACGAAAAATTTAATGCCTGCCAAATTTCTTCCCGCCAAATTTTTCCTTATACTTTCATAAGGAAACGTGTTTTGCAAAACCATTATTTTCTTATTTGCTTACTTTCCATTCTATTCGCTTCCTACTCCCATGTCCCTCCCCAAAATTTATAACGCACACTTTTTTTTTTACTTGAATTTTGGAATTTGGGATCAGAAAAGTTGGATTTCGGAAATCAAATTTACATTCTCCCGATGAGGTTTTTAAATGTTGCAAAACTTTCACCTGCTTTCACTTTGCCAATTCCAGTGTTTAGGCAACGGAAGACAAATTATCTAAAGTGAGACGTTCGGGCATAAAGTCCTATAAAACATGATGTATTTTATGTCATCAGGGCATCAGGTCATGGCATCAGGTCATGGCATCGGGTCATGGCATCCGGTCATGGCATCGGGTCATGGCATCCGGTCATGGCATCAGGTCATGGCATCAGGTCATGGCATCGGGTCATGGCATCCGGTCATGGCATCAGGTCATGGCATCAGGTCATGGCATCAGGTCATGGCATCAGGTCATGGCATCAGGTCATGGCATCAGGTCATGGCATCAGGTCATCTCATCAGGGCATCTCATCAGGTGTTAGCGTTANTTAGATCAGGTTATCTAAGCATTTACAACTTGCCTACTAACCGGAAATATGTAAAGTGAAAGTTGGTGCAAGCGAAAACTATTTAAAATCTGACTCTTTCAGGGTGGGTTTTTGCATGTGGGCAGAACTTTCTCTTTTTACGTGTAATTCCCATAAGAGACTTTCTCCTGAGTTTTCAAAAAAAAGACCCAGTCTCTGGGTCTATAATTTTTAAATGTAGTAAAAATTTCCGATGGCGTTGAAAATCCGCAAATTTCTGCACAATTTTTAGAGCGTTTTTAGCCGCTCAGTTGCACGTTGTCACTTTGAGTTTCGGCCACAAAACTAGGTGTGGATAATTTGTTTTAGTTACTAAGCAATTAAATTTTGAATAATTTTGTGGTTAAAATTTGTGACTAATCTGATTTTCATAAAAATGGGCTTATGTTTCAGTTTTCGAATGGCAGTTGGAGTGGTTTAGGAAGTTGAGGAGCATAGGTAGTTTAAGGACTGTCGTTAAATTACCCCAACGTCTCCCATGTTCCTAAGAATTTGTTTCATAACTATTTCCGGTAACTCACTTCTTTATGCTTCAGTTTTATTTTCTCCCTGCCTAACTGGCAGCTATTATTGCAAGAAACGAAATATAAACGAAAAGTTATTTTTTCCTGGATATAAGACGAAGAGGTCAAGCGAATTTCCCTTTATTTGAAACGGAAAGGGAGGCGTTTCAGCCCTTTTTCCCTTTTCTGAAATGCACACGATCTGTTTTGAAATGTTCTCAAACTTTGGTTTGGACTCTCACTTTCTCCTTACTTTCTCAATTTCTTTTTTTAATCGTTCTACAGAGTCATTTTTAAGTAAAGTCTAAGCTACAGTTTTTCAAGGATTTTTTTTACATAAACTCCAACATTTATACGAAAAATTTCGAATATTCTAAATTTATCACATGCACAACTTTCTCCACTTTCTCTTTCTTCAAACCAATTTTCTGAGCAAGGCAAACGAAGTATTCGGACCTGACGTCCCCTAATTATTATATACTGGCAAATCGAGTATCTCAGGTCCAA
>JABASL010000688.1:0-14736 GCA_019775825.1 Neanura muscorum | reverse complement strand
CCTAAGTGCAACAGTTTTGTAGGGTAGAGCATACCATGGTAGGAGGCACCGGACTGGACGAATCCGGATTTGACATTTCAAAGCCTCTATGAACACTTGAGTCAAAAAGGCTCACTATGATGACTGACTCATTAGCAATTTTGGTTTCGGAGTCGAATCGAGTCATCGAGAATTTTTTGGGCTCCAAATTCTAAAACCGTTATTTATTTGCAATGAAAATCTTGAAAATAAAAAAAATCGTATAAATTTTATTCATGTCACTGAAATTTTTTTTTGTTTTTTTTTTGTTTTGTAATTTTACAGTTGAATTTTGTAAACTTGGCGTTCCTTCGACTCTTTCGAGCGGCACGACTCATCAAGCTCCTTCGCCAGGGCTACACTATACGTATTTTATTGTGGACATTTGTTCAGTCATTCAAAGCCTTGCCTTATGTGTGTCTCCTCATTGCGATGCTGTTCTTCATCTACGCAATTATTGGAATGCAGGTGAGTTGACATGCGTTATGGTAGAGGCTGGATCCTTAATCTTACCATCTTTATTAGAGCCATCTTACATTTAGTTTAAAATTTT
This sequence comes from Neanura muscorum, assembly GCA_019775825.1. NCBI lineage: Eukaryota > Metazoa > Arthropoda > Collembola > Poduromorpha > Neanuridae > Neanura > Neanura muscorum. The sequence continues at coordinate 14,165 of JABASL010000688.1, read as the reverse complement.
GAATAATTGAATTAGTTGAATTTGGCGCGTTTTTTTAACGTTCGCGTTTTGTTCCAACATTTTTCGACGATTGAATACAGTTTCACTTGTTTATGCTCAAGTTTAGGTGTTTGGGAACTTGAAATTTGATCCGGACAGAAGTATCAATCGACACAACAATTTCCAATCCTTCTTTGCGGCACTACTCCTCCTCTTTCGGTGACACAAAAGCGTTTCCCTACTAAAACTAAAACTTGCGTCGTAGAGTAGATAGGTACACTGGATGGAGGCTGATTCCATTAATTATGTACCTTAGGGACTCACTTTCACTCAGTTGCTGTCATTATTCAGATTTTAGAATAACTGTAGATCAACCCTAGAGATTGCAAACGTTGTTGCTCTTGCGTAGTCATTGTTATACAATAACATCCGTAATTTATTTAGAATTGTCGCAACTAACCTTACTGCTAGTCTAAAAATTTAGAATTGAGACTCAGATGCTTTCGGAGGAGTAAATTGCTCTATAGAGAGGTAAAGGCAGAGGGCGCTGATTTTGTGCTACTTTGCATAGACGAATTGTCGCCGTAACTTCACTCAAGGGTACACCATGTTTCGCGTCGTAACTCTGAAAAAAAAATTGGGATCTTTTCTGAACTGCTTGAAAATTTCTGAACAAAAAATTTTCGTCGCCCAATTATCATTAAAACAAGCCAAACAAGCCCGTCCTAAGATGGGCTACAAACACTAAAAATGCACTTTCTGGTCCTATAGCTGGTAAAATTTAGAATTGAGACTCAGATGCTTTCGGAGGAGTAAATTGCTCTATAGAGAGGTAAAGGCAGAGGGCGCTGATTTTGTGCTACTTTGCATAGACGAACTGTCGCCGTAACTTCACTCAAGGGTACACCATGTTTCGCGTCGTAACTCTGAAAAAAAAAATTGCGATCTTTTTTGAACTGCTTGAAAATTTCCGAACGAAAAATTTTCGTCGCCCAATTATCATTAAAACAAGCCAAACAAGCCCGTCCTAAGATGGGCTACAAACACTAAAAATGCACTTTCTGGTCCTATAGCTGGAACTATCCATATATTGAAATGTAGACAATAGATGGCGCTTACACACCAATTAGCGATGTGGAAACCAATGTAACCTTTCCTTCCATTCATGAACTTATCTTGACACTTTCTATTGAAAACGTCGTTTTTGACCCGGAAGGAGGGGTCACAGATCAATAGGTCAATAGTGAAAGTTGTTCACGTCGATGAGATGAACAACTTTTACTGAGGTCATTTCTGCGGTTGTGAGAGAACACACTATTTCAAGGGGCTACCGCCCCTTGCAGGGGTCTACCTCCGGTCAATCCGAAGTGTACATTAACACCGCCGGAAACAGTGGATTCCATATCTGTAATCAGATTTGAAATCGGTTCAGCGGTTGTGGAGTTATTGAGGCGCGACGGACGGACGGACAGACAGACAGACGGACAGAAAGGCTGTTTTGTTTTGAAAGTAATGAAAATAAATCCACACACAGCTAATCGCCACCTTAATAAAGGTCGAATTTCATATGGGTTTTTTTGGTAAGGGTCGCTCGTTTCGTTCCCCTCATTCGTTGAGACCCCGTGATTTAATAATTCAGTGTGTGTGGGGCCGTATTGGTTGGACATGGGCCGCGGTTTTTAGAGTTTTCTTTCAAAATGTCGAGAATGTTATGAAAAAGAGTTTTATACGTGAGTTTTCTTCCCTTGGAATTTGGCATGCACCGGGCCGCACTTGACCACCATCACCACCCCCAGCATCACCGAGCCATTTTTATATGTAGTAATTTTTTACAAAGCCACTCTGTGAAATGTAATCGAAAACTCGAGTATTTTGCGCAAATCGATAATTTGTTTTGTAGAAAATCTTAATTAATTTCAGAGTTAAATTTGCAGTGTAGCATGGTGTACCCTCAGTAGTATAAATGAATGACGTAATAATCACAATTAATTAAGTTAGTATAATATGGCTCTAATTTGCCGTTTTTCTCAGGTTTTTGGTAACATAGATTTGAATCCCAAAACCTCAATCAATCGACATAACAACTTTCGAAACTTCCTTCAGGCCCTCATGCTCTTATTTCGGTCAGTTTCTATCACTTTCAAAGCATTTTCTATCCCTTAACACAATAATCTAAATTTCTCAATGTCGTTCACCCTCTTTCTTATATTCTTCAATTTGAAATTTTTCCGCCTCCGCCAGCTCAGAAGCAAATATTTGCAACAATTTCTCTCAAACCTCCAAACGAAGCCTCCAATTTTCTCTCTCATCGACAATTGCTTTCACCTCTCGTCTTCTGCACGGCTTCTTTTTGGTTGTGTGTTCTTTTATGGCTTTTAATGTTCAAAAAGCTGTGCATGCATAAACGCCATGTAGAAAATCAAAGTGCACATTGTGATTTTAATTGTGACGTCACAGGTGTGCAACAGGAGAGTCTTGGCCTTCGATTATGTTGTCATGCGTTGATAATAGTCCATGCGACCCCGAGGCAATGAAGAATAAAGATGGCAACGACATTGACAAGGAATGTGGCTCCAAAATTGCCTACGCCTACTTTGTATCTTTTATCTTCTTTTGCTCATTCCTGGTAAGTATTTTGAGCCAACTTTTTGTAAAACGTCACAAAACTTGTACTTTTTTGGTTGAAGTCCACTATTCAGCTGGGGCCTGTCGCTACCGATACAAAACAGGCGCTATTGGTGGCGACAAAGTTGATCAAGCTGATGGCGACAATAGCTACAACAACGGGTGGCAACGTTTCTTCCCACTGGTGGTTGCATTTGTCGCCTCTGGTGGTGACAATAGGATATAAATCTGGCAACACTGGAAACGGGGAATCTCCTCCAGTAATCTCTAAAACCTAACCCTGAAAGCTAAACCCTAANCAACAACGGGTGGCAACGTTTCTTCCCACTGGTGGTTGCATTTGTCGCCTCTGGTGGTGACAATAGGATATAAATCTGGCAACACTGGAAACGGGGAATCTCCTCCAGTAATCTCTAAAACCTAACCCTGAAAGCTAAACCCTAAAAAACCAAAAATGGAAGGTACCCTAAAAACCAAAAAGAAAAAATGAAAACCCTAAAACCAAAAAAAAAAGAATGGAAACCCTAAAAACCAAAAAGAAAGAATGGAAACCCTAAAAACCAAAAAGAAAGAATGGAAACCCTGAAAACCAAAACGAAACAATTAAAACCCTAAAAACCAAAAAGAAAGAATGGAAACCCTGAAAACCAAAACGAAACAATTAAAACCCTAAGAAAAACAAAAAAAAGGAAGGAAGGAAAACCTTAAAATCCAACAAGAGAGGGAGAACCCTAAAAACTGCATAAATGTACGGGAAACCCTAAAACCCCTTCAAAAAAAGTGAAGGAGAACCCTAAAACCTCAAGACTTGGACGGAAAACCCTAAAAAACCAACAACAAAAGTGAAGGAAACTTCTAAAAACCTAAAGAAAGAGAAAACCCTAACATGTGTAGCTTTCCTCACAATTAATTTCAGGGTTACGTTTTCAGTGTTGCCATATTTATATTCTAATATCGCCGCCGGTGGCGACAAATGTTGCCAGCCATTGTAGACGCCCATTGTCGCCTATTAAGGAGCCCATTGTAGCCAATTGTAGACGTCGCTTGATCCAGTTTGTCTCCACCAGTTGCGTCTGTTTTTGAGCGCCTGGCGACAAGCGACTGCTGGATACTTTACTTCAACCCTATTTTTTTGTAAAAATTCCATGGAAAAGTTCCAAATTTTAAATTTGATGCGCAATTTCAATACGATTTAGATGCTGAATCTTTTTGTGGCTGTCATCATGGACAATTTTGATTATTTGACACGAGATTCTTCGATTCTTGGTGCTCATCACCTGGACGAGTATATTCGAATCTGGGCTGAGTATGATCCTAGTGCAACGTAAGTTAATAACAAAACGTTTATATTTCCTCGCGTTAACAATTAATTTTTTTTTTAAAATGGGGATTCATTTAAAAATTAGGGGTTTCATTAACTACACTGAGATGTACGACATGCTGAGAAACATGGATCCACCCTTGGGATTTGGGAACAAATGTCCGTATCGTTTAGCTTACAAGAAATTGATTCGAATGAATATGCCAATAGATGAAAAAGGACACGTTCAATTTACAACAACACTTTTTGCTCTTATCCGGGAAAATTTAAATATTAAAATGAGAGCACCAGATGAAATGGATGCTGCAGACAAGGAGCTTCGTGACACGCTTCGACATATCTGGCCACTTCAAGCCAAAAAGAAGCTCTTCCTCCTCGTCCCACCCAATACGGAATTGGGCACTGGGAAATTAACTGTTGGAAAAATATATGCCGGACTTTTAATTTTAGAAAATTGGAAAGCAACAAGGTTTGGAAAACACGCAGCGGCGGGATTACCTGTAAGTTTACTTTTCCTACTTAATTAGATTATTAATTTTTAAATTATAATTTAAAATTTTTTAAAAAAAATTTTAATTTTAAAATTCATATTTAAAATTTAAAATTCAAATTATATTTTTAAATTAAATAAATTATTTCCATGTTAGATATTTTGAATTATAAGATAACAACTAGACATGCCCGATCCCAGGATCGAAAGGATTACCCATTCGATCCTAGAATAGGGCATGTCTAGTTGGCTCGTTATAAGATAGTAGACTGTTAAGATTTCACAAACCTTAGAATGCATCCACTGGAGGCTTTCTCCAATGTATCATGGGAATGACAACAATTGGGGGTACGCATGCTCCGCCCAAAATTCACGTAAATCCAATCCATCAATCCTCGCTTTTGGGAATTGACGAAAATTCAGATTTGGAGAAAATCACGGAGGCGGAGCTCAAAGAATTTCTAGAAGAACGAGCCGGAAGTTTTCGATGTCGAAAACGTAATAGGAAGAAACGATCAGCTCGGATTCGAACAAATTGGCATCAGAAAAATGGGGTTTGATTTTACGTCAAAACTGAATCATTGAGGCACTCTGACAAATTGTTTTAGTCACTAGAACGTTTGAGTTCAACTTTTAGTAACCCTGACATAGGTCACTGACATAGGTCACTGACATAGGTCATTGACACAGGTCACCCAGCGTAGTTGTAGGGTTTAGGGTTAGGGTAGTTTTAGGGTTAAGGTAAATTTAGTCACATAGATTGTCCACTTTTATTGTTATAGTTCCATACTTTTAGTAAATTAGATCCTAAATTCACTTAGGTTACATAACCTAATAACCTAGGATAGTTAACCTAGATTTTAGAAATCGAAAATCTAGAATTTAACTAGCGATTAGAAGCAAATATTAATCCAGGCGTTCTTATAGGTGATAGAATTGACTGATTTGGTACAAGAGGTCGAAGGTCGACGAGAGGGAAGCGTCAGTCCAATGGACAGAGGAATGCGAGATCAAGACATGGATAGAGAATCATTCCAAGATTTTGATGAGCAAGAAGAGGACAACTGGAATCAATCTGGTTCTGGAAGAGGTACAATTTTTTTTTTAAATTTCAAAATTTTTTAAATGGATTCAAATATACAGGGTGTCCCAAGTCTAAGAGGCCCGCGGAGAAAGTCTCTTATGGGAGTTACATGTGAAAAGAGAAAGTCGGGGCCTCTTAGACTTGGGACACCCCGTAGTTTTTAAGCGAATTTTTCGCGAATTTAAGCGTTATTGTGAATTAGTGTGAATCCACTGTGTTGATTTTTTGTAAAATGTTTGAGAAATTGAAATTGTGTTGTTTCTGTGGCTATTTTTCTGAAGAATCCCAATATCTCCGTCCACGTATAAATCAGAATCGGCACATGCGCTCACGGTCTCCTTCCCCAACGAGACGTCACAGAGCGCAACAGCTCCACTACAACCAACATGATATTGGCTTCAGTGAAGCTTGTGACTGATGTCGTTGACATTGTGAGGGAGAAAACATCACGACGAGGAAGGGCAAGGCAAAAACTAAGGGGAGATGAGTTTTCACTTTCTCCAGTACGGTATCGCGGTAGCTTTCACGACAGCGCCCTAAGTCCAGATACGCCAGAACGCACTGGTGGATTTTTGCCACCACGGTGAGTATATTCAAAAAAATTCAAAAAAAATGCAAAACCTGCAGGAAAAATATGAAATAAATATTTTTTTTTCCATTTTTGGGAACAGAATGTTGAAAAGGGCGGGAAATAGTTTAGAACGTTCACCTAGTCCACCATATTCAAGGCCCTATCAACAAAATGGAAGCTACCCAATGCTTCCTGGCAGAAGACCAGGTAAATGCAAAAGTATTTCTTGTTATCTGTGTTGGTTTAGGTTTACCTAACTGTAACCTGAACCTAACCGAAAACCTAACCCTAACCGAACCTAAAATCCCGCCCAGTCATTGCGAAAAAAATTGAGCCGAAAGTTCTGTTTGCAGAAAACTGAGCGTAATTTTCACCATTTTTCAGTTGATGGCGTCCAACTTGGTAACAAACTTAGTCAAATTAATTTTAAATTTTGTAATTCGACAGGAGGACGGAGATTACCACAAACGCCTTCACATCCTTCAGCCCTTCGATTACCTCCTTCCCTCCGAAGTTTTAATCCTATGGATTCTGGTACGAATTTTTAAAAAAAATTGAGTAAAATTTTATTTAACTGGCTCTGTTATTCTTAAATTTTGATTTGTAATATTTGAATCAAAATTTTGTAATTTTCAAAATTAATTTCAACATTTCTAGAATCATCGGAAGGAATTAATTTTCCGAGACTGAATCCCTCTCCCACGGGAACTGAGTAGTCGGATGGCTCTCCTTCCATCTTCAAGTCGAGGAAGACAATTACCACTTGAACCATGGAGACAAAGTTCAGACCCACTGCGCGTGCGCAGAGATCCCCACCAACTTATGAGTATTGAGCAACAAATTGCCTTAGGTGGTGTCAGTCTTCTAAATTCACTTCCACGCTCTTACCAAAATTTCTTTGTAAAATCTAATCCAAATTGATCTTTTGTTACAGGTCGTGGGAGTCGAATGTTGCCAATTTCCCCAGCACAAGTCCGACAAGTAAGTATTTCAATAACGAAATATTGGTTTAGATTATCCAATATTAGTGTAAAGAAGAATAAACCGTAGTAAAACGGGCATACCAAAGTAGATGAGCTGACATTTGGCAGACGCACAGGTCATTAGCATGACGTAGTGACGCTGAACATATTGTCGAAGAACCAAGTCATCATATATGTGTGTTTTGCTTTTTTGACCCTGAAAGAGACGTCAATGGGTCACTACAAAATTTGTTTGTCTGGATGAGAGGAACAACTTTCGTTGAAGTCATTTTTAGTGTTTCCGTGAAAAAAAATTTGTCCTTGATCTTTGACCTAGAAGGCGTTGACCCAGGTCAACCATATTCAATAGTGACACCCGGTTCAGAACATCAACTATTCATAACAGAAAACAGATTGGAAATTTATCCAGAGCTTCCTGTGATACGTGAGAGTAGAGAGATCAGACAGACACCCGAGCGACGACACACAGACAGACAGACAGACATCAGATAGACGACACACAGGTCACCAGGCAGACAGACGACACACAGACACCAGGCAGACAGACGACACACAGACACCAGGCAGACAGACGACACACAGACACCAGGCAGACAGACGACACACAGACACCAGGCAGACAGACGACACACAGACACCAGGCAGGCAGACGACACACAGACACCAGACTGACGACACACAGACACCAGACAGACAAGACACACACAGACGACAGACAAGACACACACAGACGACAGACAAGACACACACAGACGACAGACAAGACACACACAGACGACATACATACAGCTCGTAGATTTGCATAAAGTAGCTACTCTATGCTCACTCCTTAATAAGTTGTTTTTCTTTATTTGCAGGTGCCAAATGGCTTCCACCACCCAGGTCAAGGTCAACCCTCACTGCCACCAGAGCCCCACCACGTCAATCAGCCCACAATCCCCCTCTCCCGTGATGACTATTCGGACATGGGACCATCCTCAGTCACTCCTCGACCTCCACTGTCAGATGATGAGGACGACTGGTGCTGACGTCAACTTCCCTTAATTTCCCTAATTAATCATAAACTGTTAACAATTATAATCCCGCGCATCCTTCCGTAAACTTCTTACACTTAATTAATTATAATTAATTATTCGAGGAAAGAAGAGACGCAAACTGCTGCCTTTGACCACAAAAACTCATTTCTCATCTGAATGCGTTCCATCTCTTTGCCTCCTTTCTACAAATTCCCATAAGTACGCGCCGTTCGTTTCAAAATGGACGCCATACAACTAACTCATCACACCTTTTCTACTTTAATTGATATTTCGGACACTTCTTAAAACAAATTATCTAAAATTGACGGCTAAAGTTGGAGCTGAAAAATTCCAAATAAAAAGAAACTCATAATCGATTAACTAAAAAAAATAATTAAGATCAAATTTATATTTGTAATTTTTATTTTAATTAATTTTAATTTAATATAATTTAATTAAGATATTTTTTCTTGCTCTGATTGATCATACTCAGAATCCGGAAGCAATTTTAGCGTTACCCTTTCCCCTGCATTTTTCTGGTTGATTTGAGCCCACAGTACACTTCTGTCAATTTTCCAACACTTCCGGAACCACTCGGAGATTCCGAACCACCTCCAGATCCCGCGAGAGAATCACCCTCAATTGACCTAGCCATCAAGATTTCCAATAATTTTAATTTTTAACTAAAAAATTCATTTTCATTTTTAGAATAAAAGCAAAATTAATATTTTCAGATTAGTTAAGTTAAAGTATGCTTTACCGACGACGCCTTAAATATTTTCGCAGGGGTGGTCGCTTGAGACGTTGTAATTTCGTAACATGAGGTCCAAATTTTGCCACGGCCTCCGAATTCAGGATATGATAAGCTGAAAAAAAATATTTTATAAAGTTTTTTTTTAAATTTCAAAATTTTAAATTCGTGGCAGGTAAAAATTTAAAAACCCCAATTGTACCTGAGCCAATACAAATTTCAAGATTTCCAATTCTTTCTTCAGCTCCCTTTCCCGAGATCATTGTCTTGAGTCTTTCTTTATGATTCGAGGGAGGATGATACCTGAATTTTTTAAAGAAAAAATTTGAATGAATAAAAAAAAATTCTGAATTCAGAAATTTTTTGAAGAATTTGATATTTTTTGAAGAATTTGATATTTTCAGGAAAGTTACCAAAAATTTTTGATTTCATAACTGAACAAATGTTCCACAGCTTGTTGCAGAATATGGAACTGAAAACAACCAAAATTTTAAATTCCATTGATACACAAAAAATTTACTCATGCGCCAATTGTGCCAAATTATGCCAAGAATGTGCTAATATGCCAAAAATGTGCCAATATTGTGCTAGTATACCAAAAAATGCCTAAAAATATTTAATATTTCTAAATAATTTTTAAATATTTTTACCATTCGGTATGATGCATTGAACTCTCGAAAACAAATTGCCTGAGTAGCATCCAAAATATTCCAGGCCACTTCCGGAACATAATGCTTCTCTCGAATTTTATGCTCCATTTTTTCGTTTATCGGGTCAATTAACACTGGTTTCAAGCAATTGTCATCTCCTTCCTTACAATATCCAACTGCTGGTCCAAGATCGTTCCGATGACATCTTCTGTCCTTGATCATACCATCACCAAAATTTGTAAGTCTCACTCTATAACTTTTACCTAAACAGTCTTCCAAAATTCGTTTAGTGGCTTTGGATTCTTCTTCGCTGATAATTTCAGGGTATCTGTATTGATTTCCCTTGTGGAGTAAATAAAATAATTCGGACATCCAAGTAAGCCATTCGGGTTTTACAAACATCTCTGGACAAAATTCAGATGTGATTTGAACCAGCATTTTGTAGAGTTCCAGTGTACGAACTGGTTCTCCAGGCTCAATGGCCAACTTTCCTTTGATTTGACTCTGGACAATGTATTGCTTCAATTGACGCTTCCATAAATTCGTTGTCCCATACAACGGCTTGGACAGAAGCTGGACAATTCGGCCATGTTGGAGGTTGGACGCGTCCTTCTCTCACGCAAGCAGGTGGACATTCGTCTAAAGGTCAAGTTTTAAAATCAAAATGACCAAATTCAAAATCAAAATGGTTAAGTTTAGAATCAAAATGGTCAAGTTTAGAACCAAAATGGTCAAGTTTAGAATCAAAATGGTCAACTTCAGAATCAAAACGGTCAAGCTTAGAATCAAAACGGTCATGCTTAGAATCAAAACGGTCAAACTTAGAATCAAAACGGTCAAGCTTAGAATCAAAATGACCAAATTCAAAATCAAAAGGGTTAAGTTTAGAATCAAAATGGTCAAGTTTGGAATCAAAATGGTCAAGTTTGGAATCAAAATGGTCAAGTTCTAAGCTCTAAAAGTTTCGTTGGATTTTTAGACTTTAGGGTTAGTATTTTAGGATTTCTAGACTTTAGGGTTAGTATTTTAGGATTTCTAGACTTTAGGGTTAGTTTTGTTAGATTTCTAGACTTTAGGGTTAGTTTTGTTGGATTTTTAGAGTTTAGGGTTAGTTTTGTTGGATTTTTAGAATTTATGGATAGTTTTGTTAGATTTTTGAGTTTAGGGTTAGTTTTGTTAGTTTTGTTGGATTTAAAGACTTTAGGGTAAGTTTTGTTTAATTTTTAGACTTTAGGCTTGAAGCCGCCGTTCTTGCGCACAAAGAAATATAAATTACCATTTCGTGGCATCAATGGCCTCACGCAAGTTTCGTGATTCAATTTTCGCATTTCGCCAAATTCCCGCCAACATCCCTTTGGCCTGCGTATGGCCAACTGCGTATTTGTGCCTGACCACATGTCCAAGTTAAGGGCCATTGTAACTTTACAAACTTTGGTTCCTCCCATGGAATCATCCGGTTCCACACAAATAGTCTTCGGTTTCTCAGGGTTGTACGATTTAGAAAAATATGCTACTCCATTGATCATATAGAACCAATCAGTTTCAAGTGTCATGTCATTCGGGGATTCTCGGTCACCTTCGGTCAAAATATTCCACTTTCCATTGCTACCTTCCAAGATGGCATGCGTAAGGTCCCAATTTGGTTGAGCGATGAACTGAATTGAACGAATTCTGTTCAATTTTGGGTACTTTTCTGTATGACCGGGTAGCTTTTTATAAGGTAAGATGCAAACATCCTTGGCGAAACCATCAGTCATGTCACAATTGTCCATGCAGGTTCGATATCTGTTTGAATACAAAATACTATTCAAAATTCTTGGTCGTAGGGTTAGGGCCACTAAAAACCCTACTCTTAACCCAAACTCTAAAACTGCAGCACTGCTAGAACCCAAAAGCTAACCCAAGCCCTAAAAGTGTAGCCCTACTAGAATCCTAAAGCTGACCCAAGCCCTAAAACTAGCCCTACTAGAACCCTAAAGCTAACCCAAGCACTAAAAATAGCCCTACTAGAATCCTAAAAATAACCCAAACCCTAAAACTGTAGCCCAAGAACACTAAAGATAACTCATACCCTAAAACTGGCTCTAATAGAACTCTAAAGCTGCCCCAAACCCAAAAACTGTAGGCCTACTAGAACCCTAAAGCTAACCCAACCCCTAGAACTGGTCTACTAAAACCCTAAAGCTAACCCAAATACGAAAACTGGCCCTACTACAGTCCTAAAGCTAATCCAAACAGTAAAACCAGCCCTACTAGAACCCTAAAGATAACCCAAACCCTAAAGCTAACCCTAAAACTAACCCTAAAACAACACTTACATTCCCCTGAGGCAGATACAAGATGGCGGTGTTTGATTCCCAAATGAAATTCCAGACGGACAATCATCTTGACTCACTTGAAAATATTTCTTGGCTTCACAGAATTCTAATCCTGCCTCATCATCTGTAAAATTGGACCCCTCGGATCCATGTAATAACTCAATTATAATAAATATAGTTAAAATTAAATGTCTCCCCATTTTAATCGTGACTTATATTGAATCAATCAATATCAAGATCCAACTTAAGATATGCAAGTTCATTCAAATAGTTACAAAATTGATTGTTACAAAAGTAGGCCACTTCCTAGGAATTGATTACTCTCATTTGGAACAAATTACTTTTTAAGTAGGAACTATTAAATCCATTATTACTTTTAATAATAATTCTCTATTGTTCAATAAATATACATCCAATAACGCACCAGGGGTTTGGGTATCCTTATAATCTTCATAAGTACTACACATTGTAGGGTTTCGTAACTTACAAATTGTAACTATACTGCCTTTAGAGTTAAAAATTAAATTACTAACTACTGAATTTTATTACTAGTAGCCATGATCAGACTCGCTAAAAATACGTTGTAAAAACAGGTCAAATATTTACTTTTTACATTTTTTTTTACGAAAACCCACAAATATTTTTTATTTAACATTAGGAGCATGGGAAAATATTTAAATATTTTTTTAGAAAAAGCCCGAAATATTTTTTTTCTTAACACGGTATTGGGCATGGCGGGTAAATATTTTTAGCGAGTCTGGCCATGATTGAACAAAGGAACAAAAAATTTGTGGTCTCACAGATGTCACTGTCTCGTGCTGTTCATAAACGCCGAAAGAAATTTTTACTCTCCGAGAGAGGGTACTTCAAGGCCACATTTTAGACGTCAGTGGAATCTTTATATCCTCAAAAAAAGTGCCCAAAACTACTAAATATTTTATATTTATATTTATGTTTTATATTTATATTTATATTTATATTTTATTTTTATATTTTATATTTATATTTTATATTTATATTTTATATTTATATTTTATATTTATATTTTATATTTATATTTTATATTTTATATTTATATTTAATTGTTTAATTTTATTCTTCCCGTTTATCAATGCACTCCTACCCTATCCCTTTATACCGGTAACTCAATTTTGGGGGATCTTTTTTAAAATTTATTTGGGTACTCTGATTATTATATTTCAGTTTAAGTGAAGTCATGTTTTAAATTTTGAAACACTTTAAACTATTTTTTAAATAGAAATAACATATAGAAATTAAACATTTAAACTATGAAATTTTTAATTTAAGCAAAAACAATTTCCAGCTAAATTTTAGAGCTTTGAGGTTAATTTTTTTTGCTTATTTTAAAACAGTTTTTTAGACTTGTTAACTCACATTTTTATTGACTGAAGTAAAAAAAAAAACATTAAAAATTTAAATTAAGCCGGCGACGTGGTACCTCTTTTATTTCCACCAAGCATAAAAACCTTGTGGAGAAAACGATTGACCCTGAGATGACATCATGGTGGTTACGTGGGTGTACAAAGAGGAAAAATATTATTTACAATGGGTTCATCAAGATGACGCGATGTGGTGGGGGTGGACATTGTTGACCTCTTAGCTCCGTAAAAAAAGTCTTAAGCGTTTACTACAAGTGCCCTTAACCCACCACTTCAACCCTAACCACTTAACCCTAATACGAGTGTATTAAGGTTCAGGATTTAGGGTTAGGGTTAGTCAACTGTAGAGACAGGGCTATGGAAATGGTTCAGGTTAGTTTAGGTTAACGTCGTATAGTTATTTCGTTCTAATAATAACCATTGAACTGTTAATAAACTTTAATTGGAAAACACAATAAAGCTTAACCCTACCCTTTACTGACTCTTAATTAATTTCTGTATAATTTTATGAATAATTTAATGAATAAGTTAATGAATAATTTAATCTCTAATTAGTATTTCTAAGATTGGGATCCCCAATATACTGTATAGCCAAACAAGCCCGTGCTCGGGCGGGCTGGAAACACCAAAAGTAAAATAATCTGTGTGCCAGTATCCATCCCGCCCTAAAAAGGGCTTGTTTGGCTAGTGTAAGTAAAGGTCAAATATCACAGTTTTTTTTTGAAAGCTCGCTCGCTCGCCCCGTATTTTTTTACACTGCTTTTTGTTGGACACCTCTGCGTTGAACAGAGTTGTGTTTGGGTTATTTTAAGTTAAAATTATGCGAAAGAGTTATTTGCTGCAATGTGAGTTTTGTTCCTTTGGAAAATTTGGTGGTTGTAAGGAAGGAGACGCTGATATGCGTGAAAGGTGAAAGGCTCCGCTCTGTAACTTAAGCTTCACAGGTTCCCCTGGTGAGAGAAAAGCGAAACTGCCAC
>JABASL010000686.1:0-14762 GCA_019775825.1 Neanura muscorum | reverse complement strand
TATAATAGATTTCCAGATTGGCTAGAGGAGAGACATTGCATTTTTGCATTGTCTTAACCACTGGAGACTGGACCAACTCGGCCCTCTTTCAGGCTGGCAAGAGCAGGTCCTTTCTACCACCGATTTCAGATTTCTTCTGTTTATTAGCAAAATAATCCTTGCCAATTCCAGTCGTTTCAAATTAGTATCTTTCCTGCAGTGGAACACTAATCTTGTAGCAGGAAAATGGCGGCTAATTCGACGCTGACACCACCAGTGGACATTGTTTCCTATTTTCCAATTTTAATTAACACTTCAACTGCTTCTCTTGCGTTGACTTTGACCCTGGTCCTGGTTTACCTGTAAGGATTCAAATATATTAATTAAAAATTAACCAAAACAAACTTAAAACTGACTTTAAGCAAACTTAACGTCAAAATTACCAACCGCATAAAATTTGGAATTTGGTTATTCGCTTTAATAATTCTATGGTTGTAAAATTCAGCTACTTGACCCGAAATCACAAATATTGGGCACGGCTTGGAATACCTGGTCCAACACCGCTTCCATTCTTTGGAACTTATCTTCAACAATTCTCGGTTCCATTTCAAGTTAGCGAAGAGGAACGATACAAAAAATATGGAAAAATATATGGGTGAGTTACTTTTCCGAAAATAAATTATATGTGGAATAAACTGTAAGAGATCGTATAATTTTTAACAGATTTTGAGTATAAAATTTGAAAAAAAAATCGGATTCTTTTAGAATTAAAATCGAACAAACTGTCTGTCATGTTTACGCTAATGTGAAGTTCCAATAAATTTTTTAAAATTTTAAATGGAAAATTATCAAATCATTAATTTCCAGAATTTATGACGGAACTACCCCTGGCCTAATTGTCGGTGACCCGAAACATATTAAGGAAATCATGATTGGTAGCACTGCTTTGGAAATTTTCACGAATCGACGCGCGGTCAAAACAACTCATCCAATTATGAGCAAATTTTTATCATCCCTGGAAGACGACGCCTGGAAAAGAGTTCGTTCTATCACAACACCCACATTCAGTACTGGAAAATTGAAATCAATTATTCCAATCATGACATCATCTGCCACGGCCATGCTTTCCACGCTTTCTACCGCGGCTGCAGATAAGAGCGCCGTGGATTTGAAGCTACTTTTTGGTAATTATACGATGGATATTATTGCCCAAAGTGCTTTCGCAACAGTTCCGGATAACTATTTTGTTGACCAAGCAAGCCAACTTTTTACTTTTCCCTTCTGGAGAAAATTTCTTGACTATGTAATTCCAATGTCAATTTTAGAATTCTTTTCATTCACTGTTCTTCCACCACATCCAATGCAATTTTTTCGGCAAATTACTGAGCGAGCAATTACAGCTCGGACATCTCAAAATATTGAAATTCCAGACTTTTTACAATTACTTATGAAAGCAAATTCTGAAAAAGTGACCGGAAACAAACGACTTACCCAAGATGAAATTCTATCCCAGTCAGTTTTATTCTTTTCTGTTGGTTATGAAACTTCGTCGCAATTACTCACGTACGCTGCGTATCTTCTGGCACTACACCCAGAAATACAGGAAAAGACGCACGTCGAAGTCATGGAAGCCTTAAAGTTGAACAATGGGAACATTGACGCTGAAATTCTTCCCATGTTGAACTATACCAAGGCAGTAATTGATGAAACCCTAAGGCTTTACAATCCTGTTTTGAGAATGGAGCGTAGAGCGGGAAAGGATTTCGTGTTGGAAGGGACCGGAATCACAGTTCCAAGGGGAATGATTGTTGGTATTCCAGTCTGGGCCCTTCACCATAGTGAAGAGTATTACCCAAATCCGTTTTTGTTTGAACCGGAGCGCTTTTTGCCGGAGAATCGGCATAAAATTATCCCTTCTACCTACTTGCCATTCGGTGACGGGCCGAGAAATTGCATTGGAAGTAGGTTTGCTCTCCTTGAATGCCAATTGGCCCTTGTTGAAATTTTACGGGAATTTAGATTTATCCGATCCGAAAAGACAAAAGTACCCTTGGAATTTTTCCCAACTGGGAGACCCCTTCTAGGGCCAAAAGGAATTTTCGTAGGGGTGGAAAGACGTGTATTGAATGAATCCTAATCATGAAATTGATATTTTGAAAAGTAGTTTTTCACGTAGTAGTTAGTGTTTAGTAGAACGTAATTACCTAATTTTAGTAACCTTTGGAAAAAAAAAGCTAAAGGGTTAATTGTGAGGTCATGGACAGCGCAGCGTAGTAAGGAGTGACATTGTAGTTGAAAGTTTCTAGCAAATCAAAATAAACGTTTTGAATTAAACATTGGTGTCAGAGATAAAGGCCTTGTCTTTATTTGATCAAAATATTTTTAAAAACTGAGTTTTCAAATTTTTAATTCCGGAAACCAAATTTCACAATCCATTTTAGCTTCTTCCGGATTATCCGCCGCATGACAGACGTTTCTTCCAACATGGACACAAAAGTCACCACGAATTGTTCCAGGCAATGCAAGCTCAGTTATTAGCTCACTAATAATTCGGCGTCCAAACGCTATTGCGTTATGGCCTTCCCAAACCTGTTGAAAAATTTGTCAAAGTTCATTTTTCCATCAATAAATAGGTTAAGGTTGCTGCGTGGTAATTTCAGTAAAGCGTTTACCATTGGCACAACAGGTCCCGCAGTCATAATTTTGAGCAACAAAGGAAAGTAAACGGCATCAATTTCTTCATAATACGTTTTTCTTATTGTTTCCTCCGAAGCCTTGTAAAAGAAACGGAAAGGAGTTAAAGTTAGTTTATGAAATCGTATTTTCGCACAATGCTGAAAAATTATTTATTTATTTTTTAATTTAATAGAAAATTGAAATGAAATTAATTTAATCTTAGAATTGCGTACCAGTAAATATTTTAATCCCACCAAACGCAATCCTTTTTTCTCAAATCTCTGAATCACAGTTCCAATAAGACGCCTTTGTACACCGTCAGGTTTTACCATGATGAACGTTTGCTCCATTTTGATGTGAGGTCAAGTTAACACTCGTGATGAAGCAATTGAACTGACTCTATCTTTAACTAATTCAAGAATTCAATTAAATTGATTCTACTGCAATTAAAATGGCTAGACAGAAAGTCCATAAAATCTAAGGCAGCTAAATAGAAAATAGGAAATTCTAAACAGGACGAGGACCTCAAAAGCTTTCTCACGGCTGCCAATTCTCCAGCATATCAGTTAATCGCTGAAGAAGCCCATGATGCAACGCAAAATTGCAAAAATTTTGACATTCAGGAATTCATAGGATAGGAGCTTAAGGTCTCTCCCAAAGACAGCTTAGGGATTGTATCGTGACTGGAGAAAATTACACGTGATGTTGCTAACATCAAAATCGATACCAAATCGATGGTTTTTTAAAAAAATTATTTAAGTTTATTAAATTAAATTTAATTGCGTTATTCTAAAATGTTTGCAAACTGCAAATTGTAGAGCAAAATTCCTGAATCCGAGGAAATACACGAACACCTATAATAAACCCTATCCCTTGAGCTGAGCCGTGTTCCCAGTTTAAAAAAAATGAGAAAAATTAATAACGCCAAATAATGAAATGTTCTACGGACAAATCTTGGTACAGGAATTTAGGGGGACACTAAAACTTTTATACATGTCATATTGACCTATGACCCTAAGCTGACCATGTGGGTGATGTGAGTGATGTGACTCACATCACTCACATCACTCACATCATGTGAGTGAATTTTAACAGGAAAAAAACCCAGTCAGAACACACTGCGTCATTCACAGGTCACTGCAGTGACCTGTGCACTGGAGAGACCGTACCTCAAGATAACCTCTATAAAAGTTGTTCATCTCTTTACGACCGACAACTATGTACGGGTTATTTTGACCTGTGACCCTAACCTGAGCATGTGGGTGATGTGAGTGATTAAGTGTTAGTTTTTGTGTACCCGGAATTTATTTTAATGAATCTTTGCTCCAGTTATGATCCAAATTAAAGAAAGCGGTTCTACGCCGAAGGAATAGAAAAATTCCAATTAGAATCAGAAGAAGTGCAAGCACTGGAAGTACAATTTGCAAAATGGTCGTTCCAGTATAAGCTTCAGCATCAAAGGCAAAATCTGCTGGTGCAATGTTTGAGATATCGCTCCATCCTGCGTCTGCGCTGAAACTTTGCACCACAAAGAAGAGGTCAAGCTTTGAAGTTGATTCACCCATAGCCTCTTCCCAAATGTCCAATGGAATTTCTACAGTAACATTTTGTATTGAACCGCTTGACTGTGGCGACAAATCTCCAAAAATAGTATGATTCTGATCAAGCACGAATCCTTGGGTGATGTCAGAGAGATTTGTGAAAACTTGGAGCTGAATTGCGTCTGATGTGCCATTGTCACCTTCTTTTCCGGCCGCGGTCCACTGTAAGTAACACCATCTCTTCTGTAGGTCAACTTCAGTTACGGTCAAGTCACGAATTCGATTAGGAGGCATAGGGGTGTAGGAAGATTCTGCTGAGACGCGAAACGAGCCTGCGCTGGTTTGTCTTTCAAACTGATACGAAAGTGGCAGTAAGTCGTTGACACTGGATTGGAACGGATCACTATTCGCTTCTCGTATTTTTGTCGTGCCAGCTTCCGCTTGAAGTTGCTTTCACTTCAACTTGATACCTTTTTCCTGGTACAAGCTCAGCCGTTACAAAGCTAAAAGAAAGGCCAGAAAATTACTTACAACCAATTCCAATTCTAAAACCAGAAAAAAACAACTAAAAATGTCTTATTTTTCCTAATTGTAACTTTTTTGTTAAAATTGTGTAATTGGTAAAATTATTACCGTGAGTAGATGCCATCATTTTTGGTTTCATCTGCTCCAGCACCGTTGTCCAACAGTTCTATTACAATTTTACTGCCTTCGGACGACACAATTTCAGCTTCCACTTTCGCATCCACTATGGAATCATTTCCTTTGTACAGAAATGCCTCAATTGCAAGTGGTGTTGCATGTGTTCCATAGGAAAGAATTCTAGCGCTCAAAGTGGCTTCCAGCCGAATTGGTTTCTCATTCCCATTATTTTCATGCGTTTCAACAAAAACTGTTCCCCCTTTTGGCATTTCCTGTGCGTCAATTTCAGAAATCTGCCGCCGCCGTCTCACCTTATGTGGCTGTTGAGCTGCAGCAGAATTCAATTGAATTGTCCAATTTCCTGCCTGAACTTCGAGTAACTTGAACAGAAGTTGATGCAAGTCAGTGTCCACAGTATAATTACCTACGCCGTATTTTATTCCGTCCGGCGCAGTAAGCTCAGCTGTAACTTCCGTCGGATTCTGCGTACTGATACGAATCGTCGTATCCTTACCAATGCCTTCATCAAAAACAAATGAGACTGGAACATCAATCAGTATTGGTTTTGCTGGTAACATTATTGGTTTTGCCTTTGGCACAAATTGACTTGAGCTTGAAGCTATAAGACTCTGCGTCAATTTGTCTAGACTATCAACATCCGACGCAAAGTAATTTTGACCCCGGGTCAATTCGCTGATCAATTCCAAACCCGAATCTGCTTCGTCCCCAAGTGCAATTGTATGAATTTTTGTACATACGCTTTTGAGAACAGGTTGAACATCCCGTAGAAGCGGAGAATTGTTCTCTTCACCATCCGTTACGAGAATTATATCCGGACAGCCTTTACCTAAGACAAAGTTTGACTCTATAATATCAAGCGATTTCAAAATTCCGGCTCCGATAGAGGTGTTCGCAATCTGTGTATCCGAATTCGGGAGATTTGAAATTAAACGCTGTCGCGATAAATCCGTGTCAGAAATATTTCTGGGTCCAACTGCAAGGAAGGCTTCGCCCCCAAAAATTACAATTCCCAGAAAATATCCATTCGGAAGTGAGTTAATGAATCGCTTCGAGGCTGCCAGCATATTTTCAATCCGTCGAAAATTTTGCATACTTGGAGAAACATCTAACGTAAGAATACTCATGGAAATTCTGTCCGGGTCTAAAGTTTGGTCGTCGACGGAACTGGTATTCGTGTAGCCGTTAAGAAAAATTGGGACGGCAGCATTGTGAAGGCAGTGGTTACGCCTGAGTGGATTTCCGGCGTTACACGAGTCGATTTCTTTTCCATTCTGTGGGTAGATATCCTTGTCCCCAATGTCGTCATATATTCCAAAGCGTCTATCAGTGTGCCAAACTTCAACAAAAGCAGCATCGCCTTTTAGCAGTTGCTCGGCACGGTGCGTTTTGAAGTAAGGACCCGTTGGATTCAAACCTAAACCACCGAAATTTACGAAATTCAATTCAAATCCTTCATCAATTTTGTCGACCAAAATTTCCAAAAGTGATTCGAAGAAATTGGGAACAAAAGTTGATAGCTTGAATTTAGTTCTTACCAATAATTTTTCCAAGTTCTAGCGCTAGGCTGTTGAATTTCTTTCCAACTTGTCCGCAAACATGTGCCCCAACACCGTGTCCAATACATTCAATATTCTTGGCCTCAATGCCATCAATTTCGATCAGATCCTTGATTTCATTGTACACTTCATCCGTGAGCTGTGGCGTAAGCCGTCTTGCAAGAGAATAGAAATCTGGCCCTTGACTAAATTTTGACCAGTCAGCAACCATAACCATTCCAACATCATCATCTCTATTTTTGAATAAATAATTTTTCACAATAATTCCATTTTGAGCATTTCGAGAATTCCAGTCATGGATATAAATTACAGTCTTATTTTCAATATCTTGCTTAATTAAGGGGTTTGGAAAATTAAGAAAAGTTATAATTTCTGAAGAAACTGAATTCAAAGAAATCCAAAAAGTCAGAAACAGACACACTGAAGAAAATGAACTTTTATTTCGGGAATATTTCCCCAGCATTGTAAACCTCAACTATAAAATTCCTGTTCTGCACGTTTAGAAATAATTTTCATGAACAAACTTTTGTGAATAATATTTCACAATCTAATAACAGAATCTTCTAAATTGTGGTTGAAATTGTGATTTCAATTTTACAGTAAACGTAATACTGACAAAAATTAATACTCGAGCACAAGTATTTAAGACGCAGTGGAAGGTGGGGTAGGATTAAGAGACTATTTGAAATCATGGCATCATCTTAACATAATTTCTGGAGGTAGGGGTGGGACAATATTAACCTGTGACGAATAACAAAAACAGAGTTTTTTGCACAAATTTTGCGCAAATTTGTAGAAAAAAATCACACCGGTTCTGGTACAAAGTATTAGTGACGTTCTGATGTTGTATTTTTGTATAATAACAAAAACAGAGTTTTTTGCACAAATTTTGCGCAAATTTGTTGAAAAAATCACACCGGTTCTGGTACAAAGTATTAGTGACGTTCTGATGTTGTATTTTTGTAGACGAGGATTACTTGACTAATAAAAAGGTGTGACCAACCACTTCAACTATTCATCTTCAACAATTCAACAACAATGAGAACTTGCATCCTGGATTCTCAAGTGATGTAATCATCACGACAGTTCTGAGCAACTTTTTTGTTTCAAGGCGAACCATGATTGAATCATATTGATTAGCTCAAGTGTCCTTGCAATTTCTTTTTCAAAGATGTTTCAAAGTCACTCTGTCAAATCATCACTTAAATTAATGACAACAATGGGATAACGTGATTTTCTGGATTAAAATTGTAAATTGGAGTTACAATGTGCACTGAAAATATGGCGGACAAAACGAGCATCAGATCGTTGCTAGATCCTCCGATGCTCGTTAAGTGTCGGACGCAAAAGCGCAATGTGGTAAATTAATCTTGTTGCAATTTCTCAGAAAGCAAACGGGCGAACTTCAAGTATTTAATTTAGGGTCCAGGTCCGAATTCCTAGACAAAACGGACCCGGCCCGAGCGGGCTGAAGTCTTAAGGCCTCCATACCAGAAACGTTATTTTAAAACAAATTTTAAAAGTTTAAGCAATAATTTGTTGATTGTTGCCAAAATCTATCTTAAAAATAAAGTTTCTTCTGTGTGAGCCCTCATTCACCTGGTCCGTTCTGTCCAGGAACCATACTTTCCGGGTCGCCTGTGTCCGGGCATCTTTTGTCTAGGTCAAAATTGTCCTACTCCCAAATATTTAAAAATGCAAAGAAATTAAATATGGATAAGCATTGTCATTAAAATGGCGAGAATTATTTCATGCAAGAGAACTATAAATAGTGATGGATTTTTGATAGGTATAATCCAAAGGGCCAATCTTAAGCTTTGATAAGATTCAATGCTTTTGTTCCATTCACTTTTTCTGGAATTGCTAAGCCGTTTCAAATATCTGAGCAAGGAGAATGATTGCTCAAAGAGTCGATTTGCTTTCTCCAAAAGAATTTCCAGCATTATTGTAGACACAATTCCACTGATAGTATATGAAATAAAAATATACACTCCATAATTTGTGTTCAATTTGATCATGCAATAGAGAGATGTAACGAGAAAGCATAGGACGAATCCGCAAACAATTCCCAGGAGCGTATTGGTCAGATCCACCACAATTTGATTAAGGACCGCGTGCACTCGAAATTCGGCCATTACATCCTTCAAGTATTGAAACGTAGCCCTCCATCTTAGGAACAAATTCCATGAAAAGAAGCCATTTTTCAGTCTCTAAGAATCTAGGATAGAGGACTTACCGAAGTTGATGCATACGAATCGTTGTAAAATTTGTGTAAAGAAGCCATATCCCAATTGGCGGTAAAATATGTATCCAAACCACCATGACGCCATAGGCAGCAGCTGCTGCAATGGTCAAATTTAGAATCCAAGAATCCAATTGTGTAAGGTAATCGACATAACGGGGCAGACAATTTTCCAGAGCATAAAATGTGGAAGGAAGCATCAAGACTGTGGTCATTGTAGCCACGAAATTTAAAATTATCAAAAGATATTTAACTCCGTCCTTCTGTTTCAAGTTTCCGGCTCCACCTAAAACCGTATTCACAAATTGTAAATACGTTTTACCATTGTAAATTAGTCTGAACTTGGTTCCACAGTAAACATTAACTGACGCTCAAACGATCTCGGTCATAACCAAACTACGAAAGTCTTACCGCGAGGGCCGTTAGATTCTAAAGTGTGACTTGGAATTATCAACGTTACCTAATTGCTGATTTAGTTGCAAAATATTTCTGAGGATGCTATAAATATCTTCCGAATGAAGTTGCAGCATAAGTTGAGGTATCAGAACTATTACCATAGTAGAAAGTAGGTAAGTCAACGTTACCCAATTAAAAGCATTTAACTTCTGAGGAGTAACAATGGCTCCTCCAATCAGAAGGAAAGCCGCAAAAAATGTCAAGAAAATATGAAATCTTGAACTCCAGCGCCAGAATTTAAGATTGTTGGTCCAATGAATGACTTTCTCAGTTTCGCTGTAATTAAATGGGTAAAGTTTAATAAATCCAGCCAATTTTAACACAAGCAAAAGCTGTTTAAGTGACCCTACTGAAATCATGATGAATTTGAGCGTCAACCTACCGCCAACCTACAGCGATGAAAATGCAAATTCTTTGACAGGGAAAGTTCTACCCACGATCGTTGTGAATGAGGAAGCGGAAGCAATTTCTAAAGCCATGTAAGTTGTTTCAAGTCATTAAATCTATATTTCAAGTGCCAATGAAGCTGAATTTATGGATTGATTTTATTAAAAGTTAATAATATTCGCCAATATTTTATTCGCAAGTTCTAGAACTAAATACACAATGATGTTCCCTGTAAAAATGCTTACATTTAAAAAAATTATGAAATAAAAACATTAATGTACAGATTTAGGAAAAACAGGTGGACGTCAGTCAGTTAACAACCCGATGTGTACTAACTATTTTCACGGTCGGCTTTTCTTTGTTTGAATAATTTCGATTTTGGTTTTACAATAAGGAAAATTTAAAATAAAAAAATACAATTACGTTTACAGGAAAACGTGGTTAGAAATAATTTCTTGTAATTCATCCTGTCATTGACTGTGCTTTTCTTAAAAGCGTTTTTTTTTACTGTAAATCGAATGACGTGCTGAAAGTGAGGTTAAGTTTAATAAGGATGACAATTGTTTCAATATCATAAAATATTCCTACTTTAGATTACAAAATCATTAATTCTTTATTTGAACAAATTTAACTAAAAAAAAAACTTAACTAACTCTCAGAACCTAACAGGTGCTTCGAAGCACATTAAATTATTAGTCGGACGGAATATTTTTACTATAATACGAATTATAGCTCGCCATGGCTAAACTATGGTTTCGAATATTTCTTAAACTCCTTACGTTTACCAGCCTTGTAAGTATGGCCCAGCCTAAATGTTCTATTGTTTGAATTACTAATTCAGAAATTTTGAATTGATTTGAAATATTGTTTATTAACAAAGGTCATGGCAGTCCTCGTTACAGGAATTTCAAGCATTACTGTTGTGGCTGTAGTGAAAGCTGGCACTAGTTCGCCAAAGCCTCCAATACCCGCGAGCGATGGCAACCTTGAATTTGATTCCGATATTTCAATGACTGCGGACGAAAAAGAAAAGTACTGGAAGGAGATTGCCAAAATTTTGCCAAAATTTCCAGAGATCAAAGGAGAATACAAAAAAGTTGTTTTGGGTTCCCTCATTGCGGCAATTGCTGCAGGAATTCTACAAATGCTTTCATCGCTCGTTGTACTTTTGTCATGTTCGAAGGTAAGGTCAAAGTTTCTTGAGATTCTTGTATTCAATTGTTGTAATTATTAATAATTTTACATTCCCAAAAATTGATAGGAGCTTCAAAAGAAAATGAAGTACGGAATCATGGTGAATTTAATCCTGTTTCTGATTATGCTAATTTGTTTTACTGCTCCCCTAATTTATAACCCAACGGAGGGTTCACGCTTGCAGATTCACGAACTTAAGGAGAAAGTGGATTTTTACAAACTCCAGGAGAAAAGTTTCACTGAAAATTTGATGCACGAGCTCAACGCTTTTCTGGTCATAGTTGGATTAAATGAAGCACTTTTACTTGGTTCAGTGATTATTTTAAGCATTTCATATTGTATGAAATGTGGAGACTATAATTATACCCCAATTTCGTAAGGCCGCTTTTCTAGTTTCTACAGCGAATGACCATTCCTTGTAGAAGCGTCGCTGAAACGTTGTAACAGCAAAGTTCAGGTTAGGTTAAATAATTTTAGTTTAGGTTAGGTTAAATAATTTCAGATCCCGTACTTGTATCATGAAATGTGAAGTTATGGTGTTGTAGTAATTTATACAGCTTAATGTTTTAATCTATGGTAAAAATAGTTCTAATTTGGTGAATTTTTTTAAAACTCAACCAAAATTAGGAACCGTTTAAACTCACAGATTTTGTTTCGAGAACAATTTTTGGCAAAACGAAATTATCCGTCTTCACCGCCTCCATGTCTGATAGGATGAGTGATCTTATCCAGTTGTGCCGTCACTGTGAGCACACCGCACCGGTGGCGCCAGTTAAGTTCGTTTGTCAGCTCGGTTTTTGTCAACAAGTTTTTAGCTCATTTTTAGTTTTTGCTAACAATTGAATGTTGAATGTTCAGATTCCAGAGCAGAGGTAAAACTACAAGCAGAGTCGCAGCCGTAGAATGAATGTTTTACGTAACGTTGGAATTGTGGTAGGCTGCATTGCAATTATAATTGGCTGTTATTTTAGCCTGGTCAAGTTTTACCCATCCTGCCACACGGCCTTTGTGAATCCAACACATTACACAGCAACGAAGAGTCCATATTTATTTACTACATCTGGTACCACGAATACATCGGACGGTATGACATTGATCCAGTTATGGAGAGGTCAAATTGTAATGGTAATCAAATTCTTAATCTTTTGAATCGTTTTGATGTAGAATGTTCCGCCCATCAAATTTGGATGCTAGTTCGACATGGAACTAGAACTCCTGGACCCGATTTGATACAGGAAATTAAAGCAACGATGGTGAAAACTCGTAATGAAATTATTCTAAATCATGAGAAAGGACTAGGTAATTTGTGGATATGGGTATTAGCAATTAAATAGTGATTTATGGTTATGAATTTTCACTTACATGGTGGATTTTGATGATATTTCTCGTAGGATCTCTATGCGGTTCCGAAGTAGATAAACTGAAATCCTGGGACCCATTTCCAAACGTCAAAGATACTGATAATAAGATACTAATGCCACAGGGGGTCAAAGAGATGGCTGGTATAGCTTCCCGATATCAAACAAGGTTTCCAAACCTATTCTTGAAACAGTACAACAATGAATCGTTTCACGTAAGTTCGCGCAATAATTCTTTCGTGGGTGTTTATGTTTTAATTTTCTGGACCGAATCGTAGATTAATATTATTGAGTAATATATTGAACTTGATCAATTTAGTTCAAATATACAAAGACGGAGAGGACAAAGGATAGTGCAGATGCATTTACCTCAGCACTTTTCGATGAACAGAGTAGGCAAGAGATCAAGTATCCCGAACCTGTCAAAGCTGACCCTATACTTCGTGTAAGTCCTATGATTTGTATCAAGAGAATACCACGTTTGTGGTGATGAAAATGAAACTGACCCACCTTCTTTGTGTAACAGTTTTACAAAGACTGTCCCAAGTGGGGAAAGGGAGTCAACAAGAACCCGGAAACGTACAAGGAACAAAATTTGTTCGTCCAGTCCGCCCCATTTCAGGAAATGTTAACTCGAATCACGGGGCGCCTTGGGTTTCAAACCAACATTTCCAAGGAGCTCACTATACTCATGTATCAGGCATGCGCTTTCGAGACAGCCTTTACTCCCGAGACCCATTCTCCTTGGTGTGTTGTCTTCGCAGAAAATGACTTGCAAGTTTTGGAATACTATCAAGACTTGGACTACTATTGGGTTGATGGATACGGTCATGAAATTTCATATCAAGTTGCCTGCCCCGCTGTTATGGACATGATTCAGCATTTTGAGTATAACCCTGCTAAATGTTCCAATTTGCAAACAATTTAATAATTTGAAATGTTTATTTTGACCAGAAACCGGGTAGAAAGCAAAACAGTGTCCCCAAACGTGATTGCCTATTTTACTCACAGTGGCACAATGCTCAAGTTTTTGGCTCGTCTAGGACTTTTTCAAGATAAGGAACATCTTCGAAGTGACAACTTCCATTCAAATTTCGATAGGAAATGGAGGACTAGTCGTATTGACCCATTCGCCACAAACCTTGGAATTGTACTTTACAAGTATGGCCTCGAACTTTTAAAATACTTTAATAAAAATTAACTTATTTCCAAGTGATTTATTTTCCAGGTGTCCTAAAGACTACCAAATCGGTATGCTATTTCAGGAACATGAAGTCCCAATACCTTACTGCAATGATAAACTGCGATGTCCTTATGAGGAATTCCGTAAGAAAATCTCAGAAATTATTGGAGACAAATGCGATAATGCTAAGATCTGTCAGTTTAAAGAAGAACTATAGAGGGTACGGGTTTTCTACAGAGCACGGTTTTTCCAGTTTTGCAAAATTTCGTGTTTTCTACTGTTTAACGTAATTATAAACCTAACTTTACCGGTTGTTTTTGTTGTGGTGATGGTGAACCATATTTTAGATGTTAGCTGCTTAGTTTGCCTATAGATTTTTATCGATCTTGGCCCAGGTTAAGTAGGACATACGGCTACGCTGGACGAAGTATACCTATGAAAATGTGATAATTGTGATAATGTTCCTGCCATTCATAGATTTTTACGCCTGTATCTATTGCTAAGACCTACTTTAAGTGAATCTAGGTTTCGTTAATCGTATTCAGCACGAATAATTATCACAGGAATCAGCCTGTCATTCTCATTTTAGTCAACGTGCTGAATAAAGTATGTCTGTCGTATTAATTCGAAATCGTCAGCTTATTCATTATCATTACCTTAAGTAGTCCTCAAGGTCGATCTTCTTCCTACATTGTTGGCCGTGGAGCAACAGCCTGTGGAGCAATATGGGGGCAGCGTATCTGACAACAATAGTCCATCTGCTTAGTATAACGTTTACTCTTACTACACTGGTAAGTTCAGTGCGAAGCGTCACATCTTCAGTCGTGTTATACAAACAAAAACTAATTCCAACTTTCCCAATTTTCTAGACTACCTCCGACGACACATCTGTCCAACAATGTTTGTTGAAAGCTCCGTATACATCATGCAGTTCGAAGAATCCAACTACTGACATATGCGCTGAATTATGTGGAAACGGTACTACTTGCTCGACGAATGGAGCCTGCATGTGTGACAAGGAGCCGGTAGGATCCTTTTCCAGAGCAGAAAAAATTTCAAATTGACCTATTGAACCTTGTAAAATATTTTTTACAATATTTCTTCGTTTAGAGTGCATCGATGCTTGGAGGTGGATTTGTGCATTGTACAAATTTTGAATACGTTGAACAAGCTTCGTGTATCAAAACGTGTACGTACGCTGAAAAAACGGATCATCGGGTCTGTTGGACTTGTAGAATCGGAAACTATTGCACGTGCTTCAACAAGAAACAAAACCCTCCAAGTCACTCGTAACTGAAATGACAAGTGTGTTGAATTAGAAAATATACCTGCTAAATTAATTATGAAGCAAGAAATATTAAATTTAATACAACTTTAATATTAATTATTGTTAAATGTAAATTAAATTCAGTAGTATTGTAAGAGAAAGTTGTTGACGGCGCGGCGGCAAAGAAGCCGCACAAAATTAGACAACAAGAACGAGTTTGAGAGTGTGTGTGAGAGTAGTCTGAACTCTGAAGTAAGAGG
>JABASL010000685.1:0-14765 GCA_019775825.1 Neanura muscorum | reverse complement strand
TAAATCACCCTACCCTTGATTTAGCGGTTCAGCATGTACAGTATTGGTTGTGTAGTGGACGCGGTTTTACGAAGTTTTTTTTGGAAAGTTTGAGAATATGAAAATCAGTTTTTGCCCCGTCCGTATACTTCCTTTCAAGCGAGAATTACACTTTGGACCTGACTACCATCATCTACACCATCGCCAGCTCACTTTTATTGCAATAGTAATTGCTGAAAAGTAAATAATACAAACTGAAAAAAGCGTGAAATTTTTTGTCGCAAACTGCGTATTAAGATCGTGTTAAATATTGAAATACTCTGAGGTTTCTTCTCAATAAGGAAGTAAATAACGAAAGTTAGGAAATTTCCCCTGAAAAAGTTGTTCCCGTATTTTAAGTCATTTCTTCTTCCTAGAAAAATTATTTAATTTCCGTTTCCGTTGCCCTAAAACGCTAAAATAAAAAAATATATACAGAAGTGTTCTGTATCCAAGGTGTTCTTCTCAAAATGTGTATCTTATTCAGTGCGTTCTTAATTTTAAAATTGTTAAACTCCATTAATTGCCAAGAAAATCAATATTTAAATTATGTACCAAAATGTGAGTATGCAAAAGGATTTAATACATCTCAACATACTATTGAAATACCCTCAGTTTTAATGACAAGTGGAAATAAAACAAGATTTAGGTAAAATTAGAAATCATGTTCTCTTTTAATTACTTAATTTAGTTACTTAATTACTCTCTGTATACTTAATTCAATTTTTAGCAAATCTTTTTTTTAAATATGGTAAAATTTAAAATTTTTTAGGCTTATAGAACTTCGACTCGTTTGTCCATCAATTCTACGTAAACTTCCATTTCCGATTGTTTTCGAAGAAGATGAAAATGGGGAAATCCCAGAACCTGAAATTAAATTTGAATTTGACGGTGTATTAAAATATGACCTGGGTCATTACTGGAAATCGGAATACTGCCTTGAGGGGTACTTTTGGTTTAATAATGTTTAAAACATATTGTTTTAAAATTATGTATGTTTAATTATTGCCTTAATAAAATTTTAATATTTTAAACCCAGGTTAACCCAGACTGAAGCTGTAATCAGCATTTGCAATATTTCTTGCTCAGATCCCCTTAGCGGTAAAATTTGTGTGCCAAAATGTTGCGGCTGGGGTAAAGTGTTGCATTTTGTAAATGAGAGTAACGTGACCTGTCACCCAGCGGAAGATACAAAGGTCAACTGGAAGCCCGCACTTTACAGTTCAAATAATATTAGTTACTGTTTGGAATCACGGGATCAAAGTCCATATTGCCTGCAACATGGAATTCCAGAAGAAATCTATCATTATCAAAACACATTTCCAGGCTGTGAATTTGATCCAATTGCGTACGATGACACGCCGTAAGAAATCAAAAAATTACTCGGATAATTTTTTTTGTAATGTCAAAAATCTTTTAGAAATTTTTGTTTTAAATTTCTGTAAATTAATTTTTTTTTTGTTTTTTAAAATTTCGTTTCCAAAAATGTTGCTTTAGATTTGCATTCACTCGGGACGGAAGCCTACGAGTAGATGAATTAAAATGGAAAAATTCTGAGTACTGCATTGACGGTTTATATGGCCAAGATCCAGAAATAATTATTCAAGGGCGCGCACACGGTGCAATGGTTTGCCTATGCGAAGAGGACGAATATTCCGAGGTGGCATTTATATTAATTAAATATACTTTTAGTATAGTACATACTCATATTAAGTATATTTTACTTAATTCTGATTATATTAAAATTGCAAATATTAATGCTAATTATAACAGGAGCGAGAACGTATTCACGTCGTTTACGTCGTCGTAATGTTTATTTCCGCCTTTTTTCTCCTCCTAACCGTGATCGTTTATATTCTCATTTGGGACAAGCAAAATATTCATGGATGGACTGTCTTTTCTCTCTCTGTTTCTATGGGACTAATGCTGGTGAGTTGTAATAATTATAATTCGTTTATGATGACCTTTGACCCTTTCCTTTTTTTTTATCTGGAGTCCTGTATTTACATTTAAATTTCCTGCCTTAGGTGTTTTTAGGAACAGCGCGACTCATTGTTATGACCCAGGGCAGAGAAAATGTCACTGGATCAGGCCCTTGCATATTCGTAGGTATGTTCAAAATATTTTTNAGGCCCTTGCATATTCGTAGGTATGTTCAAAATATTTTTGAGAAATACAACTTAAATCTTTAACTTACCCCTACTTAACCGTAACCTTAATCCCAAAGTTAACCCTAATATTAACTAAAATTAAGATAAACCTTTCCGTCTAAAATTTTGCAGGAATTACGGCACATTTCTTGTTTTTATCAACATTCAGCCTCCTCACTTGTAAGTTTGTGGCCAAATTGTCAGGTCATTTGGTTTAAAGTGGCACAATAATGCTAATTCTTTGATGATGATGATGATGATTATAGGCTTGTCTTTTGACCTCTGGTGGACCTTCAGGTAGGAGTAATATAAAAATTCATATTATTTACAGGTTATTATAAATTTCCTGTATAATTTGTTTTTTGTATATTTTTAAGAATTGTTATTTGAATTTTTGTTCGAATTTCTTTCTATATAGAACTTTGGCCCCATCTATTGGAAAATCAAAGGGAGTGTTGAGATTTCGAATGTACCTATTATTTTCATTAGCATTTCCGCTTATAATTGTTTCAATTGGATTCATGCTTGACAAACTTTATTTGTTCGAATTTCTTTCTATATAGAACTTTGGCCCCATCAATTGGAAAATCAAAGGGAGTGTTGAGATTTCGAATGTACCTATTATTTTCATTAGCATTTCCGCTTATAATTGTTTCAATTGGATTCATGCTTGACAAACTTTATGACCAGTAAGTATTTATTAAGTATTCGAGATTGCGCAAATTCGTTGCGCAGATGTGATGCGCTGATTCATTTATAATATTAATAATATTTTGTATAATATTTTAGTCTTCCTAAACACGAAAGAGGAATTATAATTCCAGAATATGGGATCGATACGTGCTATATTGCAGACAAAGTATCTCAGGGCGTTTACATATTTCTACCAGTTGCTCTTCTCCTATTGGCCAATCTTATGTTCTTCCTCACTACAATGTGGATCATGTACAGATACCACCAAAATACGAAAACCGCACGCAAAAATTCAGTCAAGCAAAAACAGACCTTGTATTTGTTTACAAAACTATTCGTTGTCATGGGGGTCACGTGGACTGTTGAAGTAAGAAAACTAGTTGGAATAAGGCTCGTGTCGATAGTAATGTGAACCTCACAGTCCGATTTTTACCAGGAATGATCTTGCAACGGTTTAACCCTAAACCTTAACCTAGCACAATGCCACACTACCGCCTTGCTCCAGCCAAAAAATCCCTAAACCTAAAGCCAACCCTAAAACTAATGCTGCTCTAAATATCTAACTACCCCCACTACATTTCTTCCCTTTCCAGCGTTAACTATGCTTCAAAATTTGAGAAATGCTGATCGTACACACCAGTATTTCGATTAAAATTGGTTGGAGTAAGGCCCGCGTAAAACAGGTTTAATTCTAAGAGATTTAGTCAAACAATTTATTCATGCAAGAAAAAGTTCTGCAGTTCCTACTCTTGTAAGACGTTTGCCTTACTCCAACCAAAATTTGGTATATGAAAAATTTAAGGCACTATTTTGACGCTAATTGCCGCGTAATTAAAATTTAGGTAATTGAATATCTGAGTGATTACAATCGTGTTGAGAAGGACGAGAAGCAATGTACAATTTATCATGCACCGGGGTACAAATGGATGGTAACGGATTTTTTCAACATAATCCAAGGGATTCTCATCTTCCTTATTTTTGTGTGCAAGAAAACCGTAATGATTCATTTGAGTCGAAAGAATTCAACGCTCAGAGGCAAGTCACAGTCACGTGTTCGTCCTAGTTTGAATTCTGTGCCACAAAATAATGTGCAGCCGCAACAAGCCAATACAACCAGTTCTAGTACTGCATTATTTAGTGCCACGCCCTCTAGTAGCGATCAATCAAAAAGCCCAGACAATTTTGACACCAAAGTGTAATTTTTATAGTAAATAATAAAAATTTAAAGTATTTTTGTTCTTATTTTTAGCCATTGTTGCCCCCATATTTCATCTTCCTTGTTGCAAACTTAACCAAATGGATTTCGAAGCTCCAAGTGGAAGAACAAATCAGAGCAGCGTTTCCATGCGTACTTTCACACCACGAAATGCAGAACTTTCTTCAGGATCATGAACATTTAAATTTTGCCTCCAACACGTTTTCAAAATGTACTACCCCTTCCGTGCTTCAACCAAACCTCGAATTTTATCAGGTCTTTCCTTGGTACAAATTGCAATAAATTTTTGCACAGAATTTAAACTGATATCAAATTCATTGAATTGTACAACCCCTGCCGTATTTCAACCAGATTTCATCAAGCCATGGTATAAACTCCTATAAGTCTTTCCACATAAATTTAACTCATAGATTTAACTGACATAAATTCTACCGGAAAACTCAATATGGCCGCGACCAATCCAATGACAAGAATGAGAAATGCACCACGCAGATTTTCCAGTGAAAATGAACGATTTGCTGAATGATATGATTTCAAAGTTTTTAGAATCATTTGTGTAATTGATGACCCTTCGTTTTTTTGTAACCAGTGTGACCCCTCAGTTTGAACTTTTATGTCTTCGCTATATTTCAAATAGTCATAAATCCCAGTGGCAAAGAGTCGAAGTAAAAATGTATCAAAGACTGGCCTAATTTTAGAATTTTTGGCATAACCCCATGCTGGTATGACCGTCAAAATTGAATCATGTGACATGGTTACAAGACTCACTGGTTGGTGTGAACTAAATGTTCCATTAGAAAGCACAGTAAAACTTCCCATTGAATTCCATTCTAAACAGGCTGTGTGTGGCCGCAAAATAACTGCCAAAATACAGTCACTGGATGAATTAATTAGGGATGCTCTGCTTACAATTGCTCGTTGAATCGGGTCCTTCGAGTTTTGCGCGGCCGAGAAGGCGTTACCCCCATAATATCGAAAGAGTAACTCATAATTTTGCTCTAACAGCTGCCCATGCGTTTCTGGCAGGGATTCAGCCGATAAGAAGGATAAAAAATAGATAAGCCGCGATCGATAACCCGCTGTAATTATAAAGCAAAACAATGTCCAATTGAGCAAGAGGCTCTTATAGGTCCAAGTGCAGTTCCATATATGCATTTCCGATGGTTGCCCTAACATTATCGCAATCGAGTCGGTCAAAAATTCACCAAATTTGGTGATTATCTTTAATTCGCCAAATTTGGTGATTACTTGTAATTCAACAATTGTGCACCAGGCTGCCTTCCAGAGATTACCGATATATAATTTTCTCAACATAGGTATAGGATCCGACAAAACTTGATTTGGTACATAGCCTGAATCAGCTGGAATTACCGGAGGTGTACGCCATCTACCGGCAGTTTCTGGTGCATTATCCAAAAGGCTCTTCAAATCACTGCCACGGCGATCACCAGTTGAAGTACTCGTCACGCGGGAAGGTTTTGGTGCACTCGCCAAATTGGCAGACGGGCAAGACAAACTGGTTTGTGCCGACTTGGGTGCACCAGCGACTGGTGCAGTTGGTTCACGGGCAGATGGTGCGAGGGGGCCCAGACTGACCCTTTGACCTATGTGGAGTTTTATTGGCTCTAGGATTGCCACAATTCCAATGATGAAGAAGCCCCAACTTATAAAGGCCCAAATCCAAACGGTTGGTGTAAACGGTTGAAAAATAGCGTTCCATTTGAATTTGGCAGCTGGCGTACGTAGGAAAAACACTCGATGATTAAATGCAGAAGGAAATCCCGTGTCGACTACTTTTGTTCTTTCGGCTGTCATACCAGCTCCTACCATAAAATCACCACGACCACGTACCACATCCCCAATGGCACCGTACCACGTGCCGTTTTTCTGGTACCCTGCGGCACCTCCACTTGCTGGTAGAATATCGAACGTAAAATTATATCTCGCAGAGCTCAACTGTAGGATTTCATGGTAGATTCCAGTCACCTTGAGAATTGGGTCCCCACTCAGTTGAATATAGGCTGGAGATTGCACCACAATTATTTTAAAATGGCGGGAGTTGAATGCAAGCCTCAAATCGATCGATTCCTGCTCAATTATATTACGTTTAAATTGAGTTGATGTTTCGCACTGAAATAAAACGCAGGCGCATACAAACAAGAAGAATTCAAAATTTAATTTGAAATTTTTACCCGTCATTTTTGAATATTTACCGAAACCAAAGATAATTTATTATATTTAAGACTTCACGAACTACTCGATGCTAAAGGTGATTTGCGTGAAACTTTTTTTTGTAAACGGTCGCCGTGGTCTGATTTCGATTGCAGATTTGACAAGGAACCCAAAAATTGGTTTTTGATGTATGAGTAATTGCTAAGTGCTATAATTTAATTAAATCCTACTAATTAATGCTAAATAATTAATAATTGACAGGAAGGCTCTTGGGAAATGTTGAGGGAATTCAATATACTTTTGCGAATGTTTGAAATACCGAAGAACATTGACATGTTGACGTTACCGGTCAAGGGTGAAGTCCTCCGTGAAGTAAATATTTTTCCTGCCGTTAAAAAATGTAGATTAATGTAGGAAAACTGATCGAATGATAACGTTTGTTGATCTAAATTGATCGATCTGATCGAAATGATCAAATTTAGTTGAGGTTTCTATTTCTCGGGTGGAATAATTGGTGACACAATTGTTTCCTTTTCTTTTTTCTTGCTCATTGCCACAACTGCGACGCCCATTCCAAGTAAGACCAAGCTACTGGCAATCAATGCCCACTTAAATGCTGTCCAATTACTCAGCACAAAGGCACCAAACCACAGTATGAACGTCATTATTTTCCCAACATTCTCCTGCAATCAAAAAATAATATTACCCCAATATGTTTCAAAACAAGTTTATTTGGTAACCTTTGACCTCTCTCGTGAAAATCATTGGAATCATGGGCATAGTCATGTCCACAACGGGTTTGGCTGATTCCCCGATCAGCGTCAAAGAGAATCTGCTGAATGCTCCTCCATAGCTCGTTTCGTCATCACTCTGTGGTTAAACAACCAAGAATGGTTAATTCACCTGAGCCTTAACCTAACTTAACCTAACCTAAACCTAAACTTAACCTTACTTTACCTAAGCCTTTGTTAAAGTAACAAAGTTTATCCTACCCTCCAATCCGAGGGTAGGATTAATAATTAATCCTACCCTCAGGTTAATAACTTTAATAATTAAAGTTAGGCAAATGTCAAACTTAGGTTAAACCTAAACCTTACTGGAATAAGTTGCATCATGTCCTGATCCATAACCCAGGATCCGTCTTCTTTTTTAGAAACGTTGAACACTTCAACCTGAATGCGCGTAAGGAGCGGTGTGTTCGCCCAAACGCGCATGGATGGGCCACCAGTTATATCCATTTCCATGGCCTTTAAAACAGCATAATTAGCAGTTAACCTATAACCTAATTTTTTTTTTTTGCCTTTTTCGAAAAAATGTATGCCCAAAACTTACAAAATGTACTTCAATGGGAATTAGAGTCTTTTCCGCCGAGAAGCCAAAAAGGTAGACAAAAATTATAAAAATGATTGAGCCACCGGCAAGTCCAGGTGGGCCATACACTTTCACCATGTTGGCCTGCATAACTCCTCAGTTCAAACAGCAAAATAAACTAAAACGTCAAATTTTAGTAAACGACGTGACCTTTACTGTTTAACGCAATTTTCATAAATTGTAGACTACAATTTGAATTCTTGGCTGTGGAAAAGTAAACATACCCGTTAAAAGGCTACTAAACTTTCCAGTAGATTTTGCCAAATTACGCTCGAAATGCTGTTCGTCGGCTTTCAATATATTATTAAGTAGGCGGCAAGCTATATTTCAAAGTCATTGACGTGTACGGATACGGAAACGAAAAAAATCTGCAATATGATAAAGTGATTCTTCAGATATTAAAATTATATTGGGATTTTTTAAAGTCTACATATCGGATTAATTGAATTTCTTTTTGCGAAAAATGGGTTTTGTGGCCAAAGTAAAATACTCACCGAAATACATTCTTTTGGCCAAAAACTGTGGTTTATGGACGAACAAGAAAGTATTTTATGGACAAAAAATGCAGACGTTTGTTAATTGTCTGGTTTTACCGTATGTGACACTGAAAAGTACCTTTTTAACGAAGTAAGAAATTAGCGGCCAAGTTTTGCTATGTAAATTAGGTTTTCTCGTGTTTTCAGAAGGGCACTGCCGGCCACTGCGGTCAAAAAATTTTCGGCAAATGTTTCACGTTTGTATTAGCTTTCGGTAATTAAAAGACAAGCTTTCGGTGAAAAGAAATTAAGCTTTAAGAATATTCCAAAGCTAAAAATTATTGAAGTAGGTGAAGGATAATTACTGCAAATATATTTCTAAAAAACTTCAAAGAACATTAACGTAAAAACAGTTAAAACAATACTAAAACATTAAAAGCACTTTAAATAAAAGGATATAATATAGTGATAATTCCATCCAGCGATATAATACTTTTACGGTATAAAATAGAGCGCAGCACTTAATGTGCTTTTAGCTTTTAATATGATAAATAAGGTGCACTGTTTGCGGTAGATTTGTCATTATTTGCGAGCAAACACCAAAAAATTGAAAGTTTTTATTTGCAAACATATTTTTACAAGCGGCATTTATTCTATAGTCACCTATATTTTGTTATCTTCGGTGCTAGAATTCCGCACTCCTTCCTAACTGAAGCTCCCGGAAGCCCGGCAGGGAAGAAAGGAGTGGTCGGCAGCCATAGCCACTGCGGAGGCTAAGGAAGCGCAGGTAGGTACTGACCGTGGCTACACACAAATTGACCAAACGGTAAGGCTTGCGTAAAAACACAAGTTGACCATGCGTTAAGGCGAATGTCAAAAGCACAAGTCGACCCAGCGTTAAGGCGAATGTCAAAGAATCTAAATAATTCTTCACGTTTTTTTAGAGTGATAAATTCTATTTACCAGCGACTCGCGAGTGAAACTTATCGTTTTACAAGAATATTTTAAACCCCGTCAGCAATAATTTAGTAAGTGAGCAAACCAAATGGCCCTAAATTATTCGTGTTCGGGAGAAGTGCTCCCAAAAAAGAACTATCCTTCGGAAATAATGGCCTTTTTTTCTAAAACTCCACTTATTAAGTATAGTATGCTATACTTTATGGGAATGTACGTGTCCGTCTGTCGTCTGGTGTCTGTATGTCCACCCACTGTCTGTCGTCAGTCATTCAACGCATCCAAGGAACTGTTTGCAGAACTGGCGGAAATTCATAACTGACCAACTAGTAAACCAATGACTAAACCAATAACTTACGAAAGCTGGAACACAATCAAATTGGATTTTTGTGCTGTGACCCTTGTTTAATAACTGTAAATAAAAGTTAAACGTTTACAGTTTAAAAAGAGGACAGTAAAAAGAAAGAGATGTTAGAGGTAGGAGGTTGTTACGTAGACTCGCTAAGAAATTCGCATGCATTACACTAAAGTAAACCAAAGAGTGACCTTGAACTTGACCGTGTTGATGTGGAGCTTGATTATTGGCTGAAACATTTCAGGTGATCTTATCTTGATTGAAACGCGAGGCATGCATTGATAGGTGACCTTATACCAATTCTAATAGGAAGAGGAGAGAGAGGAGGAGGGAAGGAACCTTCACACCGGGAAATCAGAGTT
Source organism: Neanura muscorum (assembly GCA_019775825.1). Classification (NCBI taxonomy): domain Eukaryota; kingdom Metazoa; phylum Arthropoda; class Collembola; order Poduromorpha; family Neanuridae; genus Neanura; species Neanura muscorum. Next base: position 4,998 of record JABASL010000685.1, on the reverse strand, counting down.
CACGTTATTAGGATCCCAGCTAATACTGCATTAGGATCCCAACTTAGGAGAGAGAGGAGGAGGGAAGGAACCTTCACACCGGGAAATCAGAGTTGACGTTATTAGGATCCCAGCTAATACTGCATTAGGATCCCAACTAAACTACATTAGGATCCCGTTGCCCCAATAGGAACCCGGTGTCGAACGCATCACCGCTCTCACGCCTACCGTCGGGAAAAGGTCACTTATATGAATAATTAGTATATTCCGGGGGTTAATTGAATAGTTTCGCGGAATAAGGGCCTAAGTGTTTTGGTTCACAACGTGAACAATTGTTCGGACGCTGCACAAACCTTATCACATAACATGTAGATTCCAATGCAAAATGGCTTGGAAAAATCATTTCGTCCGGCAAAATCGGTTCACAAGTGAAACCCATTGTCGATTAGGCCCTTATTCCGCGAAACCATTCAATTATTGTCTAAGCAATTCTAATATTCTAACAATACAATTTCTGATTTCCTGTATTTTGACTGAAATATTTGTCAGTTCTGTGAACGGGAACCACTGACCAAATTTCCAATCTGTTTGATAGTACGATTTGTAGGATAAATTGAACCGGTTCACTATTGAGTTTGGTTGACCTGGGTCAACTTCTTCTATGTCAAAAGTCAAATTGTGCATTGGAGCCTAAGCTAAGCTTATGGGAATTTGGTACTTTTGAAAATTGAGAAGTGAAGAAAGGAAGAAAGGGGTGCGTCATCTCATTCTCCCTTCCAAACAAGTCAAATTGGAACTCCGAGTTCTAATTATTCACTCGTGTGTCGTGTATGATATTACTTTGATCATTCAAAACTAAAGACAAAAACAACAGTCTCTTCACGGTCATATTTCAGTTGAAAGTGACGTCGTGGCAACCAAACTAAGCATAAAGCCACGTACTTCCTAAAACTGGACCTTATAGATACAACTGAATTGCATTTTAGACTAAAACTACACAAGAGTCCTTTTCTTTCTCCTGCTTTCACATAATGCAAATTTTTTTAAATAAAATCATACTTTTACAATTACTGCCGTTTCATGATAATGTTTTGTCCGTCTTCCGGCGTGCATGCGATACTATGCTATTTCGTTTTAAACGGTTTATTAAAAATTACTCTTACATTACGCTACTATTTGATACCTCGTTTTTGATAGCCCATTAGAGTTTAATGGACTGTAAATGATTTATTAATGATATTTACTTTGTTCCTAAATTATCAAATCCTACCTTTGCTGCATCGATTTTCGTTTTCTAAAATTTTGAATTCCAAACACAATGAATCTGATATATTGCTACTGTAGTTGTTTTTTTTGTAGAAACCATGCATTTAAAAAGACAGACTTGCAAAATAATGCCTGTGAAACAGCTTATCTGTGATTGAGGACTTCCAATTTTTGGGGGGTTACTTGAAAATAGTGATCGTAATCTAATTGCAAAGAAAATTATTTCTGATTGTGATTTTGGAATAGATATACAAATTTTTGAAAAATTTGAAAATTACCTTTTGCAGTAGAATATAATACTATTACCACACTAGTATTCGTTGTGTACACAATTCCAGTAACCAGGATGACCTAAAGCAGAGCATAAGCAAGGTAATGGCAGAATACATTTTTGGAATTTTGTTTGAATTTACATGGAAAAGTCAACATACTGATTATCAAAATTGTTCAAATTATAGGCGCTGAGTTTTAAAATAATGTCCTTTTTGGGAAACCGTTTGAATTGTACGAAGAGTAACTTTGTTCAAACCTTTCTTGTGTTATCTGGTTATTGGGTTTCAATACAAACATTTAGCCTAAAATGAATAACATGAATAATTTGGATTCTGGTTTAACTGAATACGTGTGTGTTGTGTCGGGCCGTGTTGAAGCCAGCTTATAGTAGAGGTGGACATGAAACGTCGTGTCAGTCAAAGGGGCTTGAATGACATGATAATAAAATTTCATTATTTAAAATAAAAAAAAACTTTCACTCGATCAAAAATTTCCAAGTTAAATTTTGTCTAAAATCTATTTCAAATTATTAATCCGGCAAAATTAACCGAAATACTTTAATACTAATAATCATGGCATGGTGATGGTGGTGATGGATGATGGTGGTCAGTTCCAAAGTGCAATTCTCTCTTCAAATAAAGAAAACGGACAGAACAAAAAACTCATTTGCATACTCTCAATCTTTTCAAAGAAAACTCATTAAAAAGTGCGCCCCCTACCCAATCAACATGACCACACTGGCTGAACCACTAAACAACGGGGTCTCAAACGTAACGGGGGAGTGAGCAAAGCGAGCGTCCCTTACCAAGAAAAACCCACATGACATTTGACCCTTATTAGGTAGCATCACCTGCTTTATGTATCCACCGTGTCTGTAGTCTGGTGTCTAGCGTCTGTAGTCTGGCGTCGGTAGTCTGGCGTCTGTAGTCTGGCATCTGTAGTCTGGCGTCGGTTGTCTGGCGTCTGTAGTCTAGCGTGTGTAGTCTGGCGTCTTTAGTCTGGTGTCTGTAGCGTGACGTCTGTAGTCTGGTGTCCGTTGTCCCACGCTTATAACTCAGGACAATTACCGAAGGATGAATTGGAAATCGGTTTTCACGGATGTGTTAGCAATGCCTGCTCCTCTGAAACGCCGGTCTTAGCCTGACCGGGAGTAACACCCTTCAAGGGGCTCCCCCTGGGAGATACCATGCATTTACACACAACCGCAAAAATGTCTTTAGTAAAAGTTGTCCGTCCCATTGATCATTGGGGTGAACAACTTTCACAATTGACCTATTGAACCGTGACCCCTCCTGCGGGGTCGGAACTCACGTTTTCAACATATGCTGCAAAAATAAGTCGAAACAAGTCTATACTTGGAAACTGAAGCAGAATTGGCACGAAACAGATAGAGCGCAAAATATCCTTTTACTGAAGAACACAAAATTGATTGGTTGTATGTAGCCCACGGCTGTATGCCGTTTTATTTAGACTAACCAAACAAGCCCTTTGTCGGATACTGGATGTATACTGGCACACAAATGATTTTACACTGTAAGTGTATCCAGCCCTTCCTGGGACGGGTTTGTTTTGGTAATGGATAATACGCGTATTATACCTAAAATCGAAATAAGCTAACCGTGAGATATAAATTTTCGAGTGTTATGTGAGTTTATTTCCAGCATAGCCAACATATACTTATTATCTAAATTGTTCAAAAAGAGGGAACTCAATTTTAAAATTATATTGAATTTGCATCCTTGCAAATTGGCAGTATAGTTTCAAATTCCGGGAAAAGTTGACCATAATTTCTGTGCAAAAATATTTTTTGGAGAATCTGTAATCGAAATACAATTTCAGCTTTTTCTTTCTGTTGTTCAAGGTTTACTTTTATTTTAAATTTCAGGCCGTGGTTACCCATTTTCAGAAAGAAAAAAAAAGCTCAAACTTAAAGATGCCCGCCATCTTGGGATACATTTTCCTCATCTTTGGATCGATTATGCTCGTGAACGGGCTAGTTCTCCAATTTGGAATTCCTCTAATTACTCAAATGGCAATGCCAATGGTATGACAATTTTGACTTTTTTGTAACATTAAGCGTTTTTCTCAAAATCCAAATCTAATAGCCCGTTGTACAAAATTTAATGAAAAAAATTTTAAATATTTTTTGTAACGTGAAACCCTAATCATAGGGAATGAAAGCGATGCCACTTAATCAAGAATTTCTGGCATGGCTTGAAATTCCTATGCCAATGGCCATTGCAGCTCGTATAAGAAAAGTATCCCATGTTCCAGCGAAAGTAAGTAAAAGTATTAAAAAGTAATTTAACATTAACATGAACTGCCCAATTTTGACTTTGACCTCTGACTCGTTAATTTGAGGATGGAACTGTGGGTGGAGGGGTAATGGAGTTGGAAATGGACTTGAGCAAGTGGGAAGAAGTTGAAGGAGAGGAGCCTCTTCACCTGACGGAAACAGTATTTGTTCAGGAGGTACTCTTTAAATTTCAATAAATCACTAACATGTGTATAAAATTTTTATAAATGAACACTAACCTGTTTATAAAAATTTTATAAATGACCACTAACATGTTTATAAAAATTTTATAAATGACCACTAACATGTTTATAAAAATTTTATAAATGAACACTAACATGTTTATAAAAATTTTTATAAATGACCACTAACATGTTTATAAAATTTTTATAATGAACACTAACATGTTTATAAAATTTTTTATAAATGAACACTAACCTGCTTATAAATTTTTTATAAATGACCACTAACATGTTTATAAAAATTTTATAAATGAACACTAACTTGTTTATAAAAATTTTCTGAATGAACACTAACCTGTTTATAAAAAATTTACAAATGACCACTTACCACTAACATGTTTATAAAAATTTTATAAATGAACACTAACATGTTTATAAAAAAATTTATAAATGAACACTAATCTGTTTATAAAAATTTTACAAATGACCACTAACCAGTTTATAATAATTCTTTAAATGACCGCTGACCTATTTATAAAAAAGTTCTGAATGACCTCTATTATTTCAGACGAGCCGAATCGACCTAGTCCAGCACTACAAAGTTGTTCTGGGAAAATATGCTTGGAGTAATTGGAACTATTTGTCATTGTTTCTGATGATTCTGGGGATTGTTGGGGCGGGGAGTGGCGCTATTTGGCAAATCCGAAACATGCTACCACCTGCTAAGGCAGTTACTAAAGAATAAATGTATTGGCTCCCTGTAAAAATCCTTAACCTTTGACACACAAAAAAAACAGCGTCCTACATAAGTCTTGGACCTTCACTCTCCTTACAGTAAAAATAAGCCTCAGTTGTTGGTTCTCAGATTTGAAAGCTTCTCAAAACTAGAATTTGAAAATCTAAAAAAAAATAAAAATTCGGCTCAATGTTTATTTTTCTGAGTATCATTAAATACAACTAAGATCAAGCAAATTCGATTTTACCTTAATTGAATGCCTTCAC
>JABASL010000684.1:0-14771 GCA_019775825.1 Neanura muscorum | reverse complement strand
ACACCATTTTTAGGTGGTTCCATTTCCAGTGCCAAAGGTGTCCAATTGGAAGATTTTTTTATGTAATTTTTTTATGTCTTTCGCTATTGCGAATTTTTAAGAATCAATCCAATTATTTCGAAATTTCGTATGCAACGATGCGTAAAATCTCCCATTTACGTCTACATTTCTCCAATTCCATTTTCGTGTTCTCACTTTCATATTGATTTTGACGTGGGATTGGATTATGGATTCACCGACGAAAGAGAAAGGCTAGTAGCGTCAACAGAATTTTTTCGTGCAGAATCGAATTTCCTAAATCCATTTTTTGGGGGATCACGTGTAATGGACCAAAAAATTAAATTCTGGATTAGGTTATCTTGCATTAAAGTTACGTAGAAGGAAATTCTCTTCATTTAGAAATTTATTTTTATATTAATTCGTATACCCGTACCACCAACCCACGAACCGCCTTTTACCTCTTACGTATTAGCAGATGTTAAACGTGTTATTTGAAAGGTCATTTACACTTCAAAAATTTTAACCGTAGGCAGGTGTGCTTGAGGTTCATCCAAGCGCAATATTTCAATATTGCACCCACCATCAACCCGCAAATTTAGAACAAGTGTCTAGAAGCGGTTATTCTAGTGGAATGCAAACGTCTTATTAACGGTGTGACAGGTATGCAAAACGGTTATTTTTAAACGGCTAAAGCAAGGAAGCGAATCAAAAACTGTTTACAATGGGGAGCAATCTTCATTAATTTTGATGAGATCTAATGGCTTTAAAACTTTCTCCACGATTTGGTCAAATGACTCTCCCGAGCAATGCCCCGAGCCCTAAGGGGCTAAGTCACGAAGATCCCGAGTTTTTTTTAATGTTTTAGGTTTCAGGAGCTTCAGTGTTTCNCTGTTTACAATGGGGAGCAATCTTCATTAATTTTGATGAGATCTAATGGCTTTAAAACTTTCTCCACGATTTGGTCAAATGACTCTCCCGAGCAATGCCCCGAGCCCTAAGGGGCTAAGTCACGAAGATCCCGAGTTTTTTTTAATGTTTTAGGTTTCAGGAGCTTCAGTGTTTCCAACATGCTTACGGGTACTAAAATTGCATTCATTCGGGGAAGGATGTACTAGATTTTCAAAAGATCGGATCCAAGGGTTCCGTCTTGAACATTTAAGGGCCTCAAAGCTTTCGTAACAAGATCCCATAGATGGTTCTTTATAATTTTCTTGGTTTTAAGGGTATCAAAGCTTAAACTTTCTTCAAGGATCTTCCAGCGGTAGCGTGCATGCCCGAAACCTTTAAGGGGCTCAGCTTCCTGTATTCTCGATTTACAGCCCTGGAGAGCCCGAAGCTGCATTACTGTACATTATTACATTCTTTAGTGGAGCGTTTGAGAAAATTTTTGGGGTGTTTTTGCGTCTACTCAGTAAGGGGCGTGAACTTTCTTTTTCTATATTTTGTACATTTTTTATAATTTTACAATTACCGGCCAGCATATAGCTCATGCCCGGGCATTAACTTTCCCTCATTATTTTTTAGGGTAGGTGTTTCAATTTGTGAAGAGTGCCGAACGTCTTAATGGCTTGGATGCCAGGAAATGGTAGTGACAACCTATTCGCCTACACTTAAAACATTAGTCTAGAATGAGGAAATCGATGATTGTGATTGGTTCTCTGACAGTCTGTAGAAATGTTACGACTTTTTCGAGTTTCTTGTCCTAAGACCTCAATCTTACTTGAGCGTGAGCTTAAGGAGCTTAAATTTTGTAGTAGGCTTCGTAACATAACGTCAAGGAAGGAAGGCATTTGAAAAATAGAAAGTGAAATAAAGTGCTGCAACTTCTTACTTTCTCTTTCTGTCCAAAGTCATTCAGGGAAGGACTCCAAGGAATCGAATTTAATTTTGGGCGCCTTTTGCAGTGTTTTTTTCAGCACACAAAAACCTACTTTTACTTTCCTTGTGCTATTTCTCATGTGCTTAAGAATTTATGAGCCAAAGAGAAAGTTTATTTCTCTCTTTTAAATAGAGGAAAGCCTATAGTTCGTATCGGCCCAGATAACAGCTCTTCAGCAACCTGTTGCTTCTCGCCCCCACACCGCCACCACGTCCTAAATTCCCACGCCCCATATGACACAAAAGGTTAAATTAGAACTTTAATTTATCTTTTATTTGAAAAGGTAATTTAGAATTTTGCCATTCAAATGTTCCAAAAAAGTCGATTTTTAGAATTACGAATTTTTAGAATACTAGCTTTTCAAATGGTTCTAGTTTCGAGCCGCGTTTGATCTCAAACATTTGATTTTTTTGTTTGTTTGGAAGCCGTGATTGAAATTTAAAAAGCTTAAGGTTTCGAGTCACTCTGCCTTGATCCTATGAATTCAAAGAGAAAGTTTGATTTGAGGATTTTTACGTAAGAAAGCCTTTTACTTGAAATTATTCATAGAAGGGCATACAAGATTTAAAGTAAAAAGTAAAGGCCAAGATCCCTTCTTTGTATTCAGACTCAGGAAAAAAGATCAGAGTCCGCTGCAATGGAAGCGAGCTAATTTGCATTGTACTGAAATTACAAAAGTCCACGCAGAAGTAGAAGAAACGCGTTTTTAGCCTTGAAGTCCTTTTTTTCTAACTTTCACTTTGATCTCTAGTGAAAGTTGTTTGCCTCAATTTCTCTCTTGATTAGAGTTCTGGTCTGTTGCTGTAGGCGAGATTATTTTTTAATTAGTTTTACATTTACTAAACCTACACACATGATGTAAAGGTGTATCAAATTTTCTGTGGCTTTGAAACCAAAAGTGATGGCTATGTGGTGAAAGTTTCAAATTTCGTAGAAAGGTCAAAGGTCGAATGAAGGGTGTTGGAGAATGAAATTCATGTGAAAATGACTGTAGGGGAATGAAGAATGGAAGTGAGATTGAATTGAATTTTATATTTCCTGTTTGCTTTGAACACTTTCAAAAGCCGAAAATGTCTATGTCTATTGCGGTAGAAAAGAGAAAGTTCGTTTACGAAATCGATTATGAAAACAAACCATGCGGAAATGAAGCTTCTGCCTTTGGTTAAACTTTTCAGTGTGGCTTTTCACACCAGATGGAGTTTGACCTTTGACCTCAAAATGGTTTCAACTGGCTGGAATTTCCTTTGTAGAGTTTTTTAAAGCGCGTTCAACTTTCTCTTTTTCACTTTCGTTTTCTCAGAAACAGGAAGCCAGATTCACAGCGTCAACTTCCTGTCCAACTAGTCTATTGTTCCAGATTTCAAAATGCAAAAATTTTGTGTTGAGTTTCTCAGAAAGCTCAAATGAAAAAAGAGAAAGGGGAGAAAGTTGACCACGCTTTAAAAACTCTGTGTACAATTTAGCGCTAGATTTTAGTGCGGCTCCTTTGTTTCTTGAAGTTTTCGAACGAGTATTGACTTACAACGATAGTTTTTAATTAGATCAAAACTAGGTTAGTGTATGTTTTAATTTTCTGAGTATTGATAAATTTCAGGTTTTCTCTTTGATGATTCTTTCACCCAATGGCGTCATTTACAGTTAAAATTGGAAAGCTAGAAGGCGTGGTGTCGTGTTTGACGTAACCTTTGTTGACTGACTTTCTTTTGATAGAGTGTTGCCTAACGACTAGAAAGTATAAACAAAAATTTGCCAATTTCTTTTAAACAGAAATCTGTCTAAAATAATAGGGTTATTTTCCTCCTTGTTTTACTTTCTTGGTAGTACTTCATACAAAAACTTTCTCTTTCAATCCAAATAAATTGGACAAAAGTTTTCAGGTTTTCTCTTTGATGATTCTTTCACCCAATGGCGTCATTTACAGTTAAAATTGGAAAGCTAGAAGGCGTGGTGCCGTGTTTGACGTAACCTTTGTTGACTGACTTTCTTTTGATAGAGTGTTGCCTAACGACTAGAAAGTATAAACAAAATTTTGCCAATTTCTTTTAAACAGAAATCTTTCTAAAATAATAGGGTTATTTTCACTCCTTGTTTTACTTTCTTGGTAGTACTTCATACAAAAACTTTCTCTTTCAATCCAAATAAATTGGACAAAAGTTTCCATAAATTCAATTTGAAAATAACTCATTAGGAGGAAAGTTTAGAAGTAATTAAAATCTAAGAATAAGACAAATTACATTGATTTTACGATTGAGAATGCAGCGCTATTACGTTCTAAATCATTTTCATTACAATTGTGTCTCTCTAATGAGAAATTGTGACTCCCTTGAGAGTCTTTGAGGCTTGCAAAATTCCTACTACTTTCTCTTTCTAACTTTCCTTCCTTCACTTCCCGTGTCTCCAGCTCGTCTTAATTAAGAATCTGCTTTATCCCTTCAAGACACAGAAGAGCCAACCACATTCCTATGGAAGAAAGCGCAGTGTGTGCCTTCATTCCTAGGCAAACCGTGTGCCTTCATTCCTAGGCAAACCGTGTGCCACACACAGAAAACTTCGAAAGTTTTCAGAGCCAGTTTCTCTGGAAGAACATAATTTGAAAAACAGAATGTGAAAAGGAAGGAAAAGCAAAATTGAGTTGGTTCTAACAACCTACGCTCTGTTTTTCCATTGGCTGCCACACGTCTTTCAGGCGTCTTTCATTTATCTTCTTTACACTTGAAGTCACAAGAGTAAGTAGGAGAAAGCAAAGAAAAATATTCTCTGTTCTTCATCCTACAACCAAATTGCATTGGCTTCTGTTATTTAGAGGCTTAAAATCACAACAAACATTAGTCTCTTTTGATTAGACAGGAAATTAGTAATTTTCTATTTTTTCTAACAAAATTTCCGGTTTTCCCAATACAAATGCAATTCCATAAGCCAAATTTAGAATTTGGTAACTAGAAATGGGAATCAATTTTTGGAAAACAAAACCAAAACAATTCCCATATTTGTACTGAGAAAAAATAACACGTTAAATTATACAGAAATGTGTTTGCATAACTTTCACGCCATTTAAGAAAAATTTAAAATTGTGCAATACAAATTTCTCGTCAATAATAAGTTCGCAAAATGGAAGTCTGTTTCCAGTCTTGAAAACGGCTTTTTTCAAAAAATTTCAAAAGCCGTTTTGGAATCCTTGAAATCTTTGGTGATATTTGCATTTCTGTTTCAGGAAAATTTTTGCAAACTTTTCTGTTTTTCACGCTTCAATATCAAAGGGCAGTAGAATAGAAGATTTTAATTGAGTTTGTTATTTGTTTTCTCCGCTTCAAATATTTAGTCGACACTCCTCATTACAATTGTTCTCTTAAGTCATTTCGTTCTTCCTTTCCTTTGAAGAAAATTGAATTGGAAGAATAAAAAAAGAATGAAAAGTGAAGAAGGCGCATTCCTACTCACCGCCTCGACTCAAAGGAATTCAAAATGAAAATGGGAATTCCTTTTGAATTGCGGGCAGGTTCTCTTTTATTTCACCATTTTTATTTGTAAAAGGGGAATTGTTCTCGTTATATTGCTTAAAAAAGGAGTAAGGGCTTTTAGATCCTTTATTGTGTAATTTCTATACCTTTTTTTTGCGTTCCTGAGCTCAATGCTTTTCCGTATAAGTTATTCTGCTCTAGGTGAAAGTAGAGAAAGTGAAGAGGTTCTCCGTATTTGAGGCGTGGGATTAAGGAAGTACAGAGCATTTCACTTAAATTTGTTTTGGCGAAATATGTCAAATATGCGGCGTTTAACCTAACTGATCCTGTTAACCTAAATACTGTTATTAACGTTCGTTGGTTAACCTAAATGAGCATTATGGGTTAAAGAACTAGGTTAGGTGATTAGGTAAGGAGCAGGGTTCAGACCGTGTATTTTTCAACCTACAATTTGATATTTTCCTGTGGATGGCTCTGTAAGCCCTGGAGAAAATACGTGTAGGCGTTTGAAGAATACGGCAGAAATGACGTGTACGCTTTCACTTGGGATGGAGCCAAGCTTTCCCTCGATGCTTTCTCCTTTTTTCTAACTGTAAGTGCAGGAGTGGCGTGGGCGGAAGCACAATTTTCACCATGTTACTTTCCAAGCCATTCCTTCCAGGTTAAAAATAAACTCATCTCCTGCCTTACGGCAAAATAACAGAGATTTAATCTTCATTTCTTCGTGAAAGGCTTAGTCACGATTCATACACACAAGAGCCTTCAAGAGCCTGCTGCGCTTAAGTCCACAATTTTTATCAATAAAATGAATGCTTTTTATCAAAATGTCAAAAGTTCAAATGCAACCAATTTTATCAAATTCAATATTTGTCAAACGAATTTAAAAACCGAGAGTTCGTACTGCATTAACCTACAAAATTTTTACCAAATTAAATTAACAATATAGTCAATACTACATAATATACATTATTAAAATGTATAATAATTATACATAATTCTTATTAATAATTGCATTTCAATGCTGTCTAACATGTGTGTATGTAATCTAGAAATCTACAAGGCATAGTTTAACTGCAAAAAATTTAACGTTGGTAAGCTGTGAAGTTAATTTTATTGAGCGGAGTTTAAGTTATGAAAAAAATTGGCAACATTTTTTTTTTCATTTTTTTTAACATTTTCACACAAAGCGCGTGAGCGATTTAAAATGGAAAGCTTGTTTCTTCCGTAGAATTTACCCCCGCTGAACTCAGTTTAAAGGAAATAAAATAATATTCTGCGAAAACTGAAATTTGGCTTCGTGGTATTGCTAATTTTTGGCACGTAGGCACTACTTGGTAAGCGGAAGGTGAATTCGCTTCTTCATTTCAGATGAAAAATGACTTTGAGCAAAATTGAATTATAAGATCAATGAGATTAGGTTATAGGTTCCCTTATTTTTATTAGAACGTCTGACCCTTTGAAAATTCGTGACCTTAATTAATCCTTTATTTGTTTCTAGGTTGTAACTTCAGTGACTCCGTTTGTGATCTCAATCTCGAGTATTGCTTTAATGGTAAGTTGGAACAAAAAAAAAACAGGAATTAATTGGCCAATATATGCAAAAAAGGGTTTGCAAATTCATGTATTCGGAATTTTGCAAAATATCAATTTTCCAGTGCCCTACATTGTGTTAATTTTTTAATTCACCACAAACCACACTGAATTGGTTTTCGACCTTTTCAGATCATGCTTTCGGGAAATGTGTATTTCTGCTTGGAACGACGTCCACAAAGGAGGAGGAATCCTTCAAGTAATAATGCTATATTAATTATAAAATATTTAGCCCTCGTAATCTGGCTGTAAATATTAATGAGGATGTCGTAATTTGGATGAAAATGAATGACATGATTAGGAAAGATTTTGTGAAATTTTTGAATGATTTCAGGTTTAATTTGAAGAGAGATGATGTTCATTTTCTTGAATTAGCAATGGAAGAACTCTTTCAAAAGGGATTTCGATGGAATCATTCCTACACACAATGTACTCTTCAAAATTTACTTCAGAGCATTAAAGAAAGGTAAGTTATGCGATGTTAGGTACACACATATTGACAACACAGAAGTCGAAACAGCAATTAAAATTAAACTAAAATTAAAATTAAATTATCAACTCAAACGTAAAGGTGTTCTGATTTCGGTCAACTATTTAACGTTCTAACTCTTCTGTTTCTTCCAATCAAATAATTAAAATTAAACCACAGAAAATTCGGTAAACATGTTGAAAACATTCACACTAACAAACCGGAGAAGATACAGAAAATGAATAAAGACCCATTAAAAACCCGAAAAACCGAATTAAAAAATTTAAACATGTTAAACAGCTGGAACTAAACAGCATGACGAATAAACTGTTTTGGATAAATTAATTTAAAACAGCCAACTTTCACTTTTAATAACAAAGCAACTCAGTAAGGACTTCTGTACGCCAATTTTGTTTTCGATTTTTTTGAACGGAGTTGTACTTCTACTACGCCTTGAGTTTGGCGTAGTAGCTCTTGCTTTCTACAAATTTGTTAAACGACTGTCGATTTTTGAGTTTCGGTTATGAGATTTTCGATAAATTGTGGTCGTGCTTGAAGCCCTGAATGTTGACTGTGGAGCTCATGAAAGGTCTAATGAGCCTCAATTATTCAACAGTAGGTTTGACTGAGCGTGTAATTAGAGAACGGATAAGCGGAAAGAAGGATTTAAGATTCACTTTCTTCTGGAGGCGGAGGTAGAGAAAGTCGAATACAAAATGTACCTTACTTTTGCCCTTGAGAAAAGGGCTAAAAGGCTTATTCTGAGTCCCTTAATTTTCCATTTTCTTTTCTCCGCTCAGTCGGAGCCAATTACGCGAGCCAAAATAAATTCAACAGAACTCCAATCCTGTAATTAGGAACAGGACAATTATGCGCTCAATAATCTTAAATCCTTCTACACAAACGTCAAAATAACCGTTAAAGTAACGGCTTACAACCATCTGGAACAAAATGTAGAAGAAAGCAGCCATTCAATAAAAATTGTAATTCAAAGCTAAGGAGACAAAGTACGACGGGCAGCTTGGACAGCCGGAAAACGGAATTATTTTTTTTCAAATACCAAGGAAAACTGGCGTTAAAAAACTTCTGTTCTTTTATCCTTTCTTTTTAATACAAAATTTTGCATTCCTTTGAAACAATTGCTAGAATGTTGTTTCAACTTTTTAGGGTTCCTCCAGGGAAATTTGATTGCATTGAAGATCCAATGGAGGAAAGGGTCAAAGGGCAATTGAATAAAAGTCCTGAATCCCTTGCTTTTCTTCCGACTGAACACGAATTACCTGAATATACACCGCCTCAAAACAGGAAATTGCAACTATCCTCTTCAAATTATCATATAGAACGGGAAGGAATTCCAAATGAACAAATTCGAAATCATTTCAAACAGGCACCCTTGTTGGACGCAACAATTGGTGCAGAAGAATTAGGTAAATGGGGGCTCAACCCTTAAAACCTTTAGCCTAACCCTTAAACCCTTAACCTAACCCTTAAACTCTTTAGCCTAACCCTTAAACCCCTACCCTAACTCTTAAACCCCTACCCTAACCCTTAAACCCCAAACCTAACCATTAAACCCTAAACAACCTTTAAACCCTTATCCTCAACCATGGGTACTTTTCATAACTAAAGAGATTTGAAATCGCGAAAAACAAGTTTTTGTAACAGGTTTTTTCATGTTTCAGACCTCATTTTCTAAAAGCAAAAAGAAATTTTTCAAAACAAAACTGACAACGTTGCCATTAAAAACTTGTGTACGAATTTATGCATACAAAATTGTCAAATGAAACTCCAATGACGTCAAGTTTTGGTCTAAAGAAAATGACAGCCTTGTTCAGAACTTAAATTTAATGAAACACTAAAATTTTGTTTGGGGACACATTTCTAAAATTTCGAAGAATGAAGGGCTTAAAACCGTGAGCGTAGGTAGAGATTTGGGTTTCAGTTTAGGAGTAATTCCTAGCTTAAGATTTCAAAATTACTATTGAATTTTGGTAAAATTTTAAAAGTTAAATTTTTTTTAGCAGAAAATCCTTCGTGAATGACCCACAAATGAATGAAAATCGTGTTTTTTTTTAAACGAAATCTCCACCAATCCTTACAGATTTGCAGTTGAGATTTCGCAAATCGTCTTAAAATACATAAAAAAAAATATATAATGCGGTGATTTGATTTGTTACTAGAAAAAGCACTAGAGCTAGATGATGATTATTTAGACTTGGGTTCCCCTACTGATTCAGAAGAAGACAATCAAGAGCAGCATCTGGCAAGAAATAGTGAATGGGCAGAAACACCTGTTAGAGAAGATCCGTTATTCATTCAATTGGGTAATTCAGAAGATCTAAATCCTGCTGGAGGAGATGAAGATACATTAAATTTAGTTGAACCAAAAATCTTTGGAAAGTTTTATAACACACCAGAAGGATTTCGACATGGAATTGAGGTAAGAATCTATTCTTTTTGTCTTTACTCATGAATAAGCACTCGTCCAAGAGCCTTTCATCGCTGTCAGCAACGCTGATACAAGGATTTCCGTCGCTGACAGCGTCTTTAGTGCTTTCATCCTGTCATAACTGTCATCGTTTCCATGGATTTCCATCCTCCTCTTCTAGAAAAAAAAATTATAGGAAAAATGACAAAGGAAATGAGATCATTAGACAAAAAAAATGAAGGTTGCGTATCATTTTTTTTTATAAGCTTTCACTACTTTCTCTGAATTCTAATCGCATCATTCCCGTTTCGTAGTAACGCCAATTTAGGTCGCAGAATACTTTTCTGCGCAGGATATTTTTTACACTAAAGTTTTGTTCATGACGCTGAAATCTACTATTGGATAAAAATTTAATTAAGGGCAAAGGAAGGTCAAAGGAAATGTGTTTACACGTGTTGGGAATTTCTGAGTTTTGTTTTTGTAAACTTGAAGTGTCGAATTACATACTAGAACTGCCGCGGTTTTTGTAGCAAATGCAATGTTTGTTGCTGGAGCACACTCGCAAATACGTGACTAATTATGAGGATAATTGGTAAAAAAGTGCAAATGAGGGTAATCGAATTATGCTTTCGTGGTCATGTTTCAGACGAAAGATGACCTTGCATTTTTGAATGAGTCGCCCCAGATGACGTATGACCCAGAAGAAAATGCGGGTGACTGGAACGAAAATCCTACAACCAACAAGCTAAATCAAAAAGAATTGGCTGCTGTTGCATTGTTGATGGGACAAATTGAGAAAGCGGCCAAAGAGGAAGCGTTAGAAAATCAGCTCGAAGCAGAAATTGAAGCCGCGTTGGACGATCAAAAAGAAGAGGGCGATGAAGATGGAGTTTTTGTTGAACTTCCGGATGGGGACTCTGTTTATTCTGAAGATGGCCTCGTTTTCTTAAAAAATCCTAAACGTTTTCTCTATGAGGGAGCGTCGAATAGTCCAGTTGATGAGGATGCAGAATACGAGCTTGGATTTCGGCCTGACCTTCGACCCAGTGAATTTGAACGTCGTGAGAGACTGGACGTTAAAAAACCGGGACCCTGGTATCGTACTGTTAACAACTATGCCTTTGATAAACGTCAGCAAGAGGTAAATGATGGAGTAAATTTTCACCTCAGATTTAAATCAAAGAAAATTTTAAACGTTGTATATAAAAAAAATAACAAATTTTAAATTAAAAAAAAGGAAAAAAAATAACAAATAAAAACTTTGAAACTTTATCGTTTTGTAAATTCTCAGTCTTGCTGATTTCGTTTTTCAGCGCCTGAAACCCGAACCGAGATTGTTAAAAATGAATCCGGAATTTGCTGGACTTGGACCCGCGGATATGAAAATCCGTGACACTTCTAGCCAAGATAAAAAGAAATTAAAAACCGAGGGTCCTAACAAGGTAAACATATACACGAAAACTTGTGGTCAGATATTAGGTCATTTACCTTCAATTACGAGAAAATAGTGGTTGATTATTTTGTTTTGTTTTTCATCATGTGCGTATTGTTCCATTTGTGTTGTTTTAATTTTGACTAATTTTTTTTTAAATTTTAAGAATTTAAAAAAAAAATATTTTGTGATGAATAAATTTTAGTTTGAGTTTAATTTTTAAAACAGGGGTCAGCGTCAGACACTGCTGCTCGCAGCGATGAAGTAAATCAACTTGTAAATTTAATGAAAAAAGCTGGTTCGACAGAAGAAGCATCCAAATTGGCTGAAAAAGTTCCTGGAAATCCATTAGAAGTCGTCGATACATCTTTTGTTAATATTCAATTGGGGAAAACGTAAGCTAAAAGTGTTTTAAAAAAAATATTTTTTTGAAAACTTGAAGAAAATTTCGATCGTTTTAATTTCATGCAGAATTCCTTCTTGGCAAGTTGCTGCTGAACTTGTGACTCTTCTCGCGGATTTCCTAGATGTAAAACACTCCACATTCCAATACATCCGGTAAGCCAGATGATTTTAAGATAATTATTTTAAAATTATTTTAATATTATAAATAAAAATTTTCAAAATTGATGCAATTTTTTTTAAATTTTCTAAAGATACAATTGAAATCTCAAAATTTTAAAATTTAACTTTCAGACTTCACGATAATCTTGTAATCACCTTCAAAGTGGCGTCCAATAAGCAACAACTCACGGCAACTGATGTGGCAAAACTAATTGGTAAGAATTTTACGCCTTGGAAAACCTAAATTTAATGAATGGAAGACTATTTCAGAGAAAAGTTTTAGTTTTTGTAGTTTGAATTAGCGACGAAACGTTAAAACTTAACGTTTAAATTTATGAATTTTCAATTCAATAAAAAAAAATAGTTAAAAGTAAAAAAAAAAACGTTAAACGTTAAGTGTAGGCCATAAGCAAGAAGTTAAGAAAATAAGCAAAACCTTATTTTTAAAGCCTAGTTTCAGTACGTTATTTTTTTAAATTTTCAGAAAAGTGGAAACCAAGTTTGGAAAAGGAAATGGATGTAAGCATTATTTCTGCAACGGCTGGAGTTAAAGCAAATGTAAGTTTTCGCAATGACGTATAATTTTGATATAAAATAAAACTACTTTGGCTTGCAATTTACAAATAGCTTTGCAAATAGAATTAGATCAAATTGAGTTGTTATTCTACGTCGTTCACATTTTTATTTGCAAAAATTTTGCAAAAATTACGGTTATTCAGTTTGTAAAGAAGCTCGTTCATTACCTGTTTTTCTTTTTGGTGTTTGTTTTTGACGTCACGAAGTTATTGATTCTGTTTCTTTTATTTTGCTTCTTTTTTATAATTTCGTGTTATAGGCCATTCAGAGTGGCCAGAGTGGTGAAAGTATGGAAGATGCAGCAGACGACGGAGGCGGAGCTATGGTGTGTTTTTACTTTCTTCTTCCCACGCAATTTTATGTTTAATTCACAAGGATGTCAAAGCTTCTACATTTTATAAAGAAAAAAATATTGTGAAAAATTACTTTTCTCAATTTTGAAAAAGTAGTTTCCAACTTTTGTTTATTTTTTGTTTAGCCCGATTTTCCAGCCACGGAACCCCTCATTCTGGATGATGGAATACATAATAAAAATTTGTACCTCGGAGTTTTTGCTGTATGTGGAATTGTAGCAGCTGCTCTTGTCGCTTCATTTCTTTTCTTCGTCATACGAAAGACAGCAAAGTCAAGAGAAAAGTTGGCCAAATTATCTCAAGATGATCCAGCCATGGAATCATGTAAAGATTACCAGGTAAATAACTTAACTTTTCAAAATTAAAAAAAAAGTTTTTAAAAAATTGCGCATAAGCAAGATTGCTGAAAATAAATTTGTACTTTCACCTATTGACGCCGTTTCAACTGCTGATTCATGTAAAATATGAATCACACAGAAATTATGCAAATTTAAATTCCCAGAAAAGTTATTCCCAGCTTTTGAAGATTTACTGTTTCAATTATGGGAATAATTTTATATTTTCTTCGGGTGGCTCAACAATTCCTAGTATTACAGAATATTAAACACAAGGGCTTTCACCTTGCAGATTTCCGTTTTGTCTTGGTTTAAAAATTAAGTTTCGGGGATTCTGTGCCGTTGTCAGTAGTTCAGGGTGTTAGAAACCTGAAATCTGAAAAGTGAAAGTGCTTTTACTGAAATCTTGACGTCAGAATGTGTGGTATGAACAATTTATTTTTAATTTTACAGGATTTGTGCCGTGCTAGAATGGCATCCAAGTCGAATGAGAAAGTTGAGCCAATTCGTGCTGTTCAGCGAGTTCAATCAAACGTTTCTGAGGGTGGAACTTCATCGTCAAGGTCCAGCACTTCTTCTTGGTTAGAGGGATCCGCATGCTTTTCGTTTATGTAATGTTTATTTCATGCTTTTTAGTTTAACACTTTAATCAAAAACTAATGCACATCAATCAATGTCTAGCAACTAATTTGCTTCTTTTCAGATATTACTACTAGATGCAATTTGTATTATTGTGTACATTTTATTATTTCATATATAATTTAAACATATAATTTAAAATAATATATTTTCATACTCCGTTTCCATTTTTATTTAACCGTGAACGAAAAACTGACACGCCGTTCACAATTTTACTTATTTCACTTTGGGATTTTACCATTTTCGAACCAGGTATTTTATTTTTTCTTATTTTAACCTAAACAGGAGTGAGGAGCCAGTTCTTACAAATATGGATATTTCCACTGGGCACATGGTTTTGGTAAGAATATTTTTTAAGTTTCCTGAACAATGTCAAATGTCAAATTGAATATTCAGAGGCCCATGCCGCCCCCAAAAAATTGTCTCTCAAATTTTTTTTACTTAAATATGTCAATCCCCTACACGTGGAAAAATAATACCTGACAAAAAAGACAACGGCGTGTCAATAAGTATTACAAAATTGACATTAATTAGTGTCCAGTCGTTATTTTTAATGCCAAAATACCTGATAATCACATAATGCAGCGGTAAGATATAAAATAACTTAAATTTCGTGACAATGAATAGCCAGTCAAACTTCAACAAAATTGGCAAATGGCCTCCGCGGCAAATTTCGCTAAGAAGCTTCATGCTTTCATTTATTTACTATTACCGAAGCCCAACGTGGCAGCGAAAACAGAATCTTGTTTTCCTTTCGAAACGTGTCTAATACAAGGAAAAATTTCAAATAGCGTTATAGAGCAACGACAGTTCATGATCAAAATAATGCAAAACGTGTATTTAAAAAAATTCGATTTCTAATTTTTTTTTAATTAACAGTAATTAAAGCAGTTTTTTTTAAACAGTCGTACATGGAAGATCATTTGAAGAAGAAGGATAGATTAGATCAGGAATGGGCGGCTCTTTGTACTTATGAGGCTGATCCGGGCTGTACATCGATTGGAGAGAAAGTATGCTTAAAATTTGCTATATTTTTTTTAAATAATGA
>JABASL010000682.1:0-14783 GCA_019775825.1 Neanura muscorum | reverse complement strand
TGTTAAGCTTTTTTTTTTAAATAGAATGAAAATTTTGAAATTGATTAGGTAACAATCATTTTAGGTAGCATACCATGGGCGTGTAAATGTTCAAATAAAGACAATCCTCAGATCCCACAACAGTCACATTTCCGGTAGCTTTATTTTTAAAGAGTTGCATGCACTGAGTTTTGACCTCAGTAGCGTTAAAAATGTTTTCCCATGGTCCTTCTAACTTTTCAGTCGGCTGAAAAACACACAAAAATAAGGTTACTGGTTTCCGGAATTTCAATCAGCCTCAAAGTTTCCTTACAGAAAATCTAAGACTTTTAATTGGTGGCTTGGCGTAAGGGACCCCGAGAAAAGCGAAGTAGGCCCTTCCATCCCGTGATAACAAACTAATGCCTTGTATTTGGCCCAATTCCACGGTTACAAGCACATCCACCTCCTCGTTTTGATTTTGTCCCAACAGAGACGTCTGTGCCAGGATCGCTTCTTCGTCATGGCCGAAGTTGGTCATTTGCACAACAAGAACGACCCCTACAAAACATAACGTGACGACTGCCAGGCTCCGGAGCAAAGAACGACACTTGTCAGTTCGGAGAAATTGATCTCTAGTTGGTAAAAGCTCTTCATAACTGTTACGCCTTGAATTTAAAAATGTCATCCTACTGCTGTTTTATGAATACTGCAACTTGATCTTCAAGTAGCATCCGAACACAAAATTATTTGATTAAAAGTGTAGAAATTGATAGATTTCTTTTGTATTCTAATCTTATCAGGGAGCAAACACTGAAGAATGGGGTTCAGTTTATGTACTGGGTTCAACAACATTTAAAAGCGGCATCCATTGATGTTAATTGCAAGCAATTCAAAATGGATGCTCCAGTTCGCTCCCAATTTCCAATCAACTTCAATTATAAAATATTGAAGAAGTTACAAGAGACTCCATTACAATAGTTCCCTGTCAATGTTTTCTTTTTATTGTCAACAACGAGAAAAGAAAACATGACTCAAGAACAAATTGTTACGTCGAGAGGTTCAATTTTTTTGAGAGGAGCTTTCAAGTCTTTCAAAAATTACATCACAATTAAATATGGAGTAGGTAGGAAGCGGAAGAGCCTATTGGTTTTTTTTTAGATAGAACAGTTTAGTATCGTTTGAGAAAACTAAGTATTTTCGTAAGCATCCTATAATTTTGTATGGCTTAAATTCCAGTTGTCTGTGCCGCTACATGGAGTAATCGGGAAGGTTCCTAATTTATAATATTGTTAATACGTCAAAGTTCCTAAACCTAAAGATTGTTACGTGCTCTATTTCCTCTAATCTCCCGTTCTTTTTTAAGGTTTATAAGCGTTTGTTCCTTTTTTCCGAATTAACACAGTCAGTCAACAACAACACCAACAGTAGGAGGAGACACACTTTTCAAAATTTCCATTTTTTTTAAGAAATACGGCGCCATTTTAAAGTTGAACTTGAACAATTCCCTTCAGGCACTGCCTCCACAATTATTGGATTCAGTTAGTTTTTCTATCTAGCCCTAGATCTTACGTTCTAATCAATTACAGAAATGGAACTTACTTGTTTAGCACTAAACTAGTCTTAATAGACGAACCTAAATGCTGTTTAATGTTGTTCGCTTTAGGGAAAACTTATTTAACGTTCGCTTTAAGAAAACCGAGTGAAATGTAAAATCTTAACGAAATAATATAAATTAAATTATGTTGAAAACGCAAGAGTGTTGCTATAAATGTTACATAATTAATGGCCACTGAGCATTGGTACCTAAATAAATTAAATTATAAGGAAGGAATCAGTTACCATTCTGAAAATAATTAGCTAATTTTCGGACAAACAATGGAGCTGAGACATTACGTTTTGTGAGTTGTGATTGACATCCTACGATCCTACTTACGACTCTGCCGACATTATAAAATTCAATTTAGAAGAATCTTTGTTCGTGTTATACTATATATCCTACGACAAACAGACGGGTGTGTCTAAAGACGCGGCGGGCTCTAAATCTGAACAAATTGTCACTTAAACTAGTGGGAAACTATATTATTAGCAGATGACGATGATGAAGAGAACGTGACATTACGCGGAAGAATAGATTTGAATTTTAAATTTCTCCAGGTCTTCTCCTTGCATAGGTCGATAATATTGCTATATAGGCCGACGGTCAGGGCACGACGAACTAAGCGTGTTGAGGGCTATTCACATGGAAGTGGAATGTGGATGACTGGAATACTTCTCATCTTCCTCGACGCTGAGGTTCTTGAGTCGCTCTCGGAAATCTTCTTCTACCTCTGCATAGGTCTGTAAGAATAAAACATTCGACAAAATTAGAAAAAAAAAACACACCTATAAGGAGTCGGAGTATCGTTCAAAGTGCCTTACCTTGTATTTCTTTTCTGAAAACTTTTTCAGAATTTCCTGATGAGACAGCTCAAGATTAAGGCGAAACTTCTGATAGATTTTATCCATCTTCTCCCTCTCCGTCACCCCAAGTTCGACAAGGCTGTTGGTTACTTCTCGCTTCAGTCGGTCTAACTCATTCTTTTCTTTTGTTTTCTTGGAGAGCTTTCGAAACTCATCTTTTCGTCGATTGGAAATTTTCTTCATAACTTCCTGCTTGTCTTTGTCTTCTAAAGCCTGGAGATACTTTATTTGATGCGTCTGAGCTGTGCGTATTGACTTTTCTAATAGATTGAACACCTTCCGAATCAAGAATTCAGATTTAGAATAATAATAACTATAGCGCGATTGCAACAGGAGAAAGAGCCACCAGAAACAACAACGTTAGGACTTACCTCTTCGTAGCCTCTCTCCAGCGTATCCTTTTCAATTAGAAGATGCTCAAAGTGAAGGCTGTGGTTAGCTATGCTATCTTTTGCCATCATAGTTACTTCTCTAAAAATAAAGACATTAAGAAGTGCAATGAATTAATCTGAATTAAAAATATATATGAGCTCTATAATATAATATGTAAATGTGTGGACGTGTTTCCCAACTTACAAGTTTTTAGATGAAATTCGTTTGACTAGTTTCTGATGACTTTTCTTTGGTGGTTTTGAGGCTTTCCTATCCTTCTCGTGCTTCTTTCTCAGACCTTCTAATTTCTTGTCCAATTCTAATCTCTTCTCACGTATTAACTTCAAGTCCCAAAACTTTTCAAGTGGCTCAGGCTGAATGTCTGATGCCGCCGTATTGATGTAGGCCGATTCAACTGCAAAATTACCTCCAGTACTTACACCCGCCGGGGTATTCGAAATCATTCCCAACTTCTGTCTTTCATCAAAAGAGTCTGATTTTCCTGGCGGATGATAGGGACCAGCCCCAGGCGGTGATGATGAAGATACTGGAGAAGCCGATTCAGGTCCTACCCGCTTCATAAGAGATGAATTTCGTATAATTTTTTGAGCCGGTGCCAGTTCCCCTGTGGGATCCTGTCCACCACTGTCTTCGTTTGCTGATGAATCATCGAGCATGGAATCATCTTGCAGAATTGTGAGCTGCTTCTCCCTCTTTTCTTGTTCGCTTTGGAATTTTATAGGATTGGCCAAGGCTAGAAAAAGAGTTGACATGAAGACTCTCGCCTAAAAATCACCCCCATTTGTTGGATACACTTACCTTCGGCGAGATCAGAGAGACCATCTGGAACATAGTCACGAACAACAATATGAATAAACAGGGACGCTGTTGTTGGCTGCCCAGACTCAGTGCGCAGTAGTACATGACGGTAGCCTGGTCGAAGTGCAACTACCGGCAAAACTCTGTGCCCTATCATTTTCCCTGAGTCTTCGTATGCAGCTATGCGAATACAAGCAAGATCGGGGAGTACGACTTTTTTAAAAACAAAGGAGTCTTCGTCATAAAGTGGATTGATCCCGTTGAGTGGAATAATTTTTGTTCGAAACTTTTTCCGAATCGTGTCAGTCGGAAGCCCGTACATTTCTCCCTCGACGTATGTTCCAACGCGTTTCTCAGTAAGAAATTGACCGGATATTATCTAAAAATTACGCTCAATTAATTTCAAATTAACAACTCCAACTTGTGTATCTCAAGTTGGTGACTTTTAAAAAGAAATTAATCATACCTTAACATGAACAGCACCAGCGATTATCCCATCGACCGTATTCTCGGCAAAGGGGTCAAACTTTCGATCTTTCCTCCTCATAAACT
Source organism: Neanura muscorum (assembly GCA_019775825.1). Lineage (NCBI taxonomy): Eukaryota > Metazoa > Arthropoda > Collembola > Poduromorpha > Neanuridae > Neanura > Neanura muscorum. Next base: position 10,619 of record JABASL010000682.1, on the reverse strand, counting down.
CAGGCTTAAGTAGAAAACCACACCGTTTGTTTTGTTCAAAGATACCAATGTTCAACTGCATTGCCAAATCTGTTGTAGAATAAAGAAGAATAACTTCAAAAAATAGTAATTAAAAGTTTAATTAATTGGGAAACCCATTGCGAAACATCCAGTTTATTTTTAGTCCTACCCTCGTATTTCCCTTGCCCCACCCAAACTGAGTCCATTCAGACAAGCAGCCTGTGAGATTAAATCACCGATAGCACCCTTTGACATCTTTTCCGTGCAAGCGGATGCAATCACTTAATTCGAACTGGGATGAATAACTTAGTATGAAAACGGTCGAAAATGCAATTATTTTAGTGCCTGTTATTCTTTTCTCTCAGGTTGAGTTACATTAATCAGAAGTGTTTACAGTTAAGTAGTGTACGGGTATTCAAGAGGGAATTACGGCTTAGGGCGGGCGTCAATCACTCTTGAAGCATGTCAGTTTCCTTTGACGTGTTTTTAGAGTTGTATCTTTTGTCATTTCTTTTGCCGTGACAGAATGAACCTGAATCTTTAATTCCCCGACCCGCCGATTCAAGGTTCATGGCAATGGAAGTTCCATGGTAACTTCCGTGGTCATGAACCTTGCGCCGATTCGAGAAAACACGACCTTGACTACTTCAGTCACCCTATAAAGGCTGTACTATACCACAAACTAGAAATAATGAAAAAATAATCTTAGATTTACCCAATGTTTGGTAATTTAGAGCCACTAACTGACATCCGGCATTCCAAAAAAGCTGAGGCATAAAATTGGTTGAGTCTACCCGAGTTCCCTTGGGATATACGCGTGTCAGTTGAAATTTGTTGTAATTGACAAACTCTACTGGCCTCTCTTTTAACAGGGTCATAGCTTGCCGCTCGTCAAATGAAGACATTTCATAGTTCTTGTGTCGATCTATCAGGAAGAAATACTTTAGTTACAATTTCACAAGTTACAAAAATGTCTCACTGTTTAAATTGCATAATTTACGTACGTTGAGCGTGTTCAAAGGAATAAAAATGTACTGGCTGAACGTAATTCACAAGTGCGGAAATTTCAGCTCCAGCTTCTGACTCTTTTCCAGCAGTGCCCTTGTCTGTCTGTGTCTTGTCCAAATTTTTCAGATCATCAGGCTCTGTGCTGTCTTCCTCATCTTCTGAACTTGAGCTGATATCCTCCTCTACGACTAAAAAGTCAAGATGTTATTTAGATTGCTTAGCACTCAGTTAATACATACTCTTGTTGGATTTTAAGTGGTAATTAATTACAAATTTTCCGTTTTTTTTAATTACCCGGAGGAGATTCCTCAACTTCCACAACATTGCTATCTTTAGAGTCGTCCTTGGCTAACAGGGGCGGTGACTCTCCATTTTCAGGAAGAGCCACTTTGCTCAACTTTTTAACAGGTTTAGGTTTATGATGGTGGTGGTGATGCTTCTTTTTGTTTTTAATTATGATGCGCCGTTTGAGTGCAGAAGGCGGTGGAAGCTCTACTCCAGGTTCCAACTAAGAGAAAAAAGAAATCATATTTGTCGAACTTTTTTCTCGTCAACAATATTAAAGAAAGAAAGCCTTACAGGATAATTTTCCAACGGAAATTCCAGCAGCATCGACCCAAAATACTCGTGGCAGTATTGTGCGATTTTTGCTTGCTGTTTCGTATTGCAGTGGTTTTCGAAAGAAAGAATCACAGGATAGTCAGACGTCTTGAATGCACATTCGGCTATTGCCTCAAAAATCAGCTGCAAAATTATAATAATTAATTACAAAACTACAATGCCATTATATACATCATGGGCATTCTCTATTAATGCGCATTGATTGGAATTGATACTCGGCTATTGCCTCGAATACGTCCTAATGGAAATCAATATTCATTTAAAAAACTTTCAGTATTATATACATCATGGGCATTCTCTATTAATGCGCATTGATTGGAATTGATACTCGGCTATTGCCTCGAATACGTCCTAATGGAAATCAATATTCATTTAAAATACTTTCAGATTAGTACGTAGATGTTTACATTCCACCCTACCCTATATTCTCGCTTTCCTTCCAGAAATTCATCGAGAAGGGAAATCAAGACCAATTTTTAAGTCTTACTTTTGCTGGAATTTCTGGAACGAGTGTGTATCCGTGTAGAATAATCGGTTCTTCATTACGACCATTCCAGAAATCCAGCTCTACGCAACGGCAGCCTGACAAAAGACTCTGGCGGTACATCTCAACCGAACTCTTCCCAGTGAGCTGATGTCCTAAAATGAAAAAGAAAAATAAGAAAATCAATGCCTCATCAATCATTTCTTAAACATCAGAGCATCATTAACCCAACAAAGCGTCCGCACCTGTGAGGTACGTATTGTGTGAAGAATTGATAAAATAGTGGCTGAGGGGATGTGTCATATCGTCGGAGAGGTCATATTGCTCCATTGACACGACGAGATTGTCCTCTGACAGCATATAGCGCAAGAATCCGTCCAGCGAAAGAAGTCCTCGACCAGCATTAAATGAATTGGGTTCATAGATTTCAATGAGGCTTCGTGCTCTTTCTGGAGTTGTATAGGGATAAAGAATTTCATTGAGTCGTGGGTCTCTTTGCTCCTTATTGATGAACTCCATGAATTGCTCTCCAGTCATGAGTTTCTTTTTATTGAAACTTGAAAATTCATCAAAGACTTTCTCAACCTCGGGGCGACCCGTCAAATTTTTGTAGAAGGTAAAAAATTCTTCAAAACCAAACTTGGCAGGACTCACGGACTCAGTCTGGAAAAATTGAGAACCAAGGAGAAACCTGTCACGACCGATTACAATAAATTCATATATTAATTAACATGCTCGGGTTCTGGTAATGCCTCTGGCAGACAGACACAAGGCAGTTGTTTGCGACAGAAGGCCGACAAATCATTGACGAGGACTGGAAGGGAGTGAACTTCATTAATTCCAGTTAATTCTACTTAACTACTACTCGAAGAGAAAAGAACAATTTAGCCACAAGTCCAATAAATAAAACTAAAGTGGAGTGTTAAAGCATTGGCAGATTTTATCATCTTTGCGCCTATTACTTCACTACATTGGTTTGATTCTTACGTTATTTTATGACGGCTCAATGCTCTTTCAGTTTCGCCGAAAACACTAAAAGTACAAGTGATGTTTAATTGAATCTAGGGCAACCTCACGAAACTGAGGTTTCGAACTCTATGAAAAACTTTATATTCCTCTAACTCCTTCATCCATAAATGCTTCCATAAAATATATTAATGTCGGGTAGGATGAACGAAATGAGAACACGAAAATAGCTTCAGTAGTTACTGTTAGTAGGTATATGACAATCATTTGGTATTGAGAAACGACAACGAGGATTATTCTTAGGATCTGACCTTGGTGGATGGTAGTCCCGTGACATCCAGTGCTTTCTCCACCTTCTTGCGATCCTCCTTGTTCTGCGCGAACGTCTTTATTATTGTTTTGAGCGGAATGTTGCCTGACTTATCGGTCAAGATACTAAGTCTCGTATGAATTTTGCTCAGAAATGACATGATTGGGCTATTGAGCTGCAATAAATTGGTGGCAATCCCTAGAAGTTCCTCAGCCCACATCTAAGAACAGAAAATGGAGTCCGTTATTGACTACTAGTGAATAGAATGGTGTAAAAATAGAATGAAAATCGGAAGGGCCTGACCTTTGAAATCTCTTTGTTACTGGAGCAGAAATTAATGTAGCTCAAATTTGTAAAGTCGGGACCGGACACGATAGTGAGCGTCTTCTCTTCAAGCGTGTCTTGCTGTCCAATCATGACCAGTTGTCGAAGTTTCGGATCCTTGGGCACTCTAGCACCTTTCCCAGCCCTTGTATCACGAATCGTTGCAATATCCAACAGATCCACTTCCTGAAACCAGTTCAGTAAAACTCAAAATTCGGTTCTGAAAATCTCAAAAGCTGTGTTCAAAGTTCATTACCATTATTACCTTATTCTGATGTTCCCAAAACAGATAGAATCCATTAGGATCAACCTTAAGAGTCACTGGATGACCCACACCGCAATCCTAATTTCCAAAAGTAGAAAAAAAAATTAAAGTACATCATCAATTCAACAAACCCAGGAATTAAATTCCAACGTTTGGATTTTTATTCATATCATTCCATTCTACTTACCTCATCCCATTTCAAGAACTTCTGCCCCTGAATCATAAACGACGGAACACTGACACGCTTGAGCTGGACAATATGGACACCTGGTTTGGCTCCAGCCATCTTGACCCTGGAGACGACGACTAGCCCAATACAGGGTCAGCTCAAAGAGTAGACACTGTAGAAGAGTCACATTAGAATCAAAGTTAATTTTAACTTGTTGTTATTCCTTGCTTTGCCTCTCCCTGTAGACAAGAACGAGTTTAGCAGTGTTGACGGTACGGTAGCTCAGCTCAACCTGTTCTCAAGAGCAAAAAGGGAACTGAAAGCGAGTTTGGAGAGTGAATTTGAGTGGTATGCGAATCTTGCCTGGTATTTTTGCTTCAAACTGTATAGCTCATGCTCTTCCTTTTAGCAAAGTGGTTGGTATCGTACAACAGGCACTTGGATATCGTTATATCGGTATTTGGAATAGACCATATCCTACAGTAACTCCACTGCTTCTGATCTGTTCATCTTCTGCCCTGACGTCGTCGTCGTCGTGGGGAATCTGAAGGAACAAGTGCAATTCTTCCGGATTATGAAACAAGTGAATCTCCACGAAGAGCGGAACGAGAAGCGAGCCAAACAGTCCAAGATTTTCTATTCCATTCAAATCTTCTCATGTGCATGAACGAAATATACAGTCAATAGTCACACACCGGAAGATTATTTTCTCAAAACCAAAATTTTAGTTGAAAACTTACAATCGTGGGCTGGCTCCAATTTTACTCATTTTTTAGACACTCTATAGGGTGCCTTTTTTTAACATTAGAGGGTCATAACTCATAAGGCCCTATCACCCTCTAATGTTAAAAAAAATTTGTCACTCTCCCTAAAGAAATTTTTCGAAAATTTTTGGTACCGGGGTTTGTTCAGTGTTAAATTCGAACCAAGTTCGGGTTGGAGTGTTAAGAAACTCTAACCCGAACTTTAACCCACAGCTACCCACCCGCGACCCGCCGTGAAAAACCCACGGCTAAACCAACCTGCACTTAATTTCAAATATGAAAATTACTTATGAATTGGAGTTTATAATAAAATTAAGGGCTACGACGTATGTGTCCCCAATTGCTAATATCTGCAGGGATACAAAATTGACTTGGGTCAATTCTTATCTAAGGTCGATCAACCGTAGCATAAAAATGAAATTTTAAAATTGACTTTGTGTTCGCCGCGCCGGTTCACCCCCGTGTGAACGCTTACCCTCTTCACCCGTGGTCTTTTTCAGTGCAAATACATTTTTTGCAAAATTTGTAGAATAAACCGTAACTATGTTATTTTACGAATTCTGGAATACGTTCGTAATGTGCGGTTTCGACTGATGACGACTGCTTGTTCTAGATCAAATGGCACAATTTTAAACTTTTTAACTGATATAAACTATTGGGAACCCGGCCGAAAATAATTATCCGGACCTTGCTTATCAGTGCAAAGGAATTCGGGAATACGTAAAATCTGTGCCTCAATGAACCTATTTTCCCACAATCATCATCATCCTAAGCGATTCTTTTGACCCTGTCGTTGGTTTCAGTCCTAATCCCCAGCGCTGAACCCACCCATAAAATTCAAGCCCACCTACGGACCCACAATCCCACTCATTTAAATTTATTGATTCAATCCTGCCCCACTTCTTGTCAATATTAATTCCGTCCCTCGGGATAGCATTCTTTTTAGGTTTCCATTATTCCACTTTTCCTTCCTTTCATCCTAAAAATCCTACATGAAGACATAACATTGCTCATAAAGCGGTTTTGTGAGAGCTGACATTTCCCAAAGTTATTACAATTGAAAAATTATTCCACTGGAATCCTTCCAGATTTCTTCCAGTCCGCATTCTACAATGTACTGCTGCGGCCATTCCTCAGCAAATACCATTAGCTTACCATCCTGAAGAACGGTTTCTTAATATTTTTATTTAAAAACTGTTCTTGCTTTAGCATTGTGTAAGATAATTTGATAAGAGTTTGTATCACTAGATAAGAGTAGTGGAGCGTAAAAACCAAACAAACCAAACACATTGCAAAGGTTCAGCAGTACTTTCCTAAATAAAACAATTGTAACACTCCTTTGAGGGTATCAGGAGTCAGGTATAATAATGGAGAGCCTACATTTTCCAAAACAAAAGTAAATTGGCAAATCGATTTTTGTCGTTTACGTTAACAATTTTATAAATTCGGTAGTTTTTAAAGATTCATCCACCTCTTCCCTGTACAAGTTGTATAAGAAAAATGCTATCAACTTTTTCAATGAAACAAGAGAAAGCGTCATTGACAAGAAAGGGGAAGAGGTGGCGAACACTTTTACTCGTAGAGGTTAGCTGGAGAGGAGCAGCGTAGACAAATGAGGCCCAGCGTCACTTTTGTTTTAGCTAGTACAAAAAAAATCTATCGTGTTCCTATCAAAGTTTTCAGTTTGTTTTTGTTTGAGGGACGACGCCTAAACGTTATTAACGTAGAAATCCAAATCAAATCCAGCACACGGTCGTCGACAAATTGTATTTCTTTAGGAGGGAGAGGTAGAAGTTCTAAGAAACGAATTCCTTCGTCTTCTGTCTGTGTAAAATGGTTAATTTTTTTCATGCCACTTGTGAAGTTTATTTTTGTTCTCCCTCCTTCAAAAGTTAATTTAATTTAAACGCATCATTTTTTGTTAAAGGTAAAATTCGTGTGCTAAATTTTGGATTTCATTTAGAGTTATCCTTACGCCTGGATGTGTCTTGTCACCATTTTCAGATTTGATTCTCTCTTACGTTTTTTGACTTTCTTGGGTCAAGACTTACATTTTTATACTTTTTCTGCTTCAACCCATGTTAAGAGTGCTCGGGACTTCCTAGTATGAAACTTGACAGAAAGCGGGTTTTGATTTTTATAAGGATGTGCTCTTTGTTTGGATTTTGAGGAATTGACTTGGTTTGTTTTGTTCACTATTATTGGGAGGCGACCGGAGCTTCTACACCCGCTGCTACATTTTCGCTACCAAGTACTTCACCGACCGTGGGTTCTGCACCTCCTCCACCGTTCCCTCCACTCACATGACCAGGAATCAAAACACCGTTCAGGTGTGGTTGAATGCTCAGTTCTGAAAAAGAACAAAATATTTGGGTTTCGGAGAATATTGATTCGAACTGTAATCCTAACCTAAATGATTGAACAAGCCAATTTCATATATTGAGCATTTATTGTAAAGCATTTAATTACCTTGTTCTGTGAAATTGAAAAGGGGTGGAAGGTCACGTCCGTTAGGAAGTTGGGTTGTTGGTTCCCGTAACTCATCAAAGAACGTGTGAGCGCAGGCTTCCAAGGGGGTAATGCGTGATGATGGCGTATATTCCAGAAGTCTAGCCACCAGTTCAATTGCCTCTGGTGGAGTGCGAGGTCGAAAAACCTGGAATCATTCAAATTACGTTAGACTACAAGGTTCAACATGTAGCGAGAGGTCAGTCGTCAGTCGTAAATACGACTCAACATGCGAATAGGAAAGACGTATGTTTCATTCTTAAAACATTTAATTTCTTTGTAGAAACAAGGCGGGGGTCGAATACATGAGCTGTTAAAGAGCAGTCGAGTTATGTAGCAGCAGTTAGTTTTTTGGAAAGAGAGACACGCGAGACTGGGAGGTCAAATACTTACTCTGAGTCTCGGTCTCTCCTTCCGAAGGCCGTAAGTAAGATCTGCTGACATTCCCTGTAACCTTTGCTGAGAATCGACACGACTCGATTTTGATTTGTAATCATTTGAATCCTCATGAATAACTGAGCATTATTACCTTCGTCCATGGATGGGCAGTGATCTGTGGGAAACGGAACTCTGTGTAGTTTGGATTCATTTCACGGATTTGCTCTCGAGTCGGAGTGCCAAGGACTTTGATAATTTCGACCAATTGGTCAACGCCTGAGTCTCCTGGAAAAATGGGTTGTCCTAGCAAGAGTTCTGCCAACACACAACCAGCGCTCCAAACGTCTAGAAGAATAATTATATGCCTGGCATAAGATCAATACTCAGCAGATATTATGTTCAAGAAATAATGAATTGGCTTTAGAGCTTTATAGGTTTTATCGGAAACCCTTTTATTTACCGATTTTGGTGGTGTAGTCAATAGCACCAAATATGAGTTCTGGAGCCCGATAGTACCGTGAGCAGATGTAAGAGACATTAGGTTCTCCTCGGACGAGGAGTTTGGCGGAGCCAAAGTCGCAGAGCTTTAGAACGCCGGTGGTTGTGTCAAGGAGAAGGTTCTGTGGCTTGATGTCTCGGTGGCAGATACCGAGAGAATGGATATAGGCGAGACTCCGAAATAATTGGTACATGTAGAGCTTGATTATAGCTAACCGGAATCGTCTGTTTGTTCTTACTGTAATGACGGGCTACTTTGTAAACAGTTTCCGGAATAAACTCCAGCACCAGGTTCAAATACACTTCATCCTTCTGTAATCAGAACATTAACAATTAGCAAGTTAGTACGAAAAAGTTGCAGCGCTATCAAATTTTACAAATTAATTTGGAATTCTACCTTATCACCGCTGGAGTAGAAGAAAAACTTGAGCTTGACTATATTACAGTGCTCTAGCCGTCTCATGATTTGCAGCTCTCGATTCTAGAAAGTACAAAACATTGTAGTAGGCTGATTGATTTACAAACGAAGAAGGTGAAGCTGAACACAAATTTTACCTTGAACCGTTTGTCCTGTAGAACCTTTTTGATGGCCACCTGCTCTTGAGTGTCACACAACTTTGCTTGATAAACGACTCCAAAGGAACCATTTCCAATTGGTTTCGTATCCATATAACGTATTTCCTGAGGTCGATCAGGTCCAGCTCCCGGAGTGGCAATGACTGTTGTAATTTTCGGCCCTTCTGAAACTACAAAACATCTCTTGCATAAAGATTCTGGATAACATCAATTTAACATCCATCAATTTAAAGTATCAATCAGCTGTGCATGTTCTGTGGTATGTACTTACTTGAGTTTCGTTGATCCGCATTGGACGTTGTTCGTGGACGACTACTCATTTTCAGTCCTTTATTTAGATTTCACAAGTTCACAGTTATAAAAAGTTAAATGTGGGTCAAGAGATTTGATAAAACGAAAGTTATGAAGCTCTTTTGTCAAAAATCTGCAGTGTAGTAATAATATTTAGAAAACCTGCCCTAGTTTTCCTAGTAACTTGAATTCACTGGCGTCAATAACTAAAGTGAGAGATCAAATTATTGAAAATTGAATAGAAGACAGGAGACAGTGAGTAGTGGAGTGTGTAAAAAGAAGAAGGGGTTAATTTAATGTGCGAGCGTGGAGTGACCTTTTTTGTTTAATCCATGATTGAGAATTGGGAGATAGGATTGGGTTGCCCTGACGACAGTAAGGGTCCCCTGGAGTCCTTATTAGAACGTCTACGTGTCCTTATCCAGTATTTTCCAGAGTACTTCTGGAATTAAATTAATGTAAAGATAGATGTTGAAAGGTGTGTAGAGAGTGAAAGTTTTTTGATATCTTTTGACTTTCTGTTTCAGTCCACTTCTTCTTCATTCGTCGTCATTTTGCTCATCTGTCTTCCGTCTCCCTTTCTCTTCCCTTCATCTTCCCTTACCCTCTCCAATGAATTTAGCATAGGATTTTACAATGGAAAAAATAATAGACTCCTTCCTCAACTCCGCCTTCTTCTCTGCGCACTACAACAAAAGTCCGCCAAATTCAAAATACAAATCCACATGAGTCACACTCTCACTCAAAATCAGCGCAGCAGCGTCGTCACTGGGAATTCGATTCCATTTTGAAATGTCGCCCACGGATCCTGCTAACTTCCAAACGTCGCCCATGAACCCTGCGATTCCGAAATCGGTGAATTTATTTTTACAAGTTGTTTTCCGCTTCTGTACAAGTTAAGGAATTAAACAGCAAATTCGTTTTTACGAGCAATCAGGACCTAAGTTTAGGTTTAGGTTTAGGTTTAGGTTTATGAAAACTAAAATAAGGCATTTTCTTCTATTCTTTAGTTAAGAATAGAAGTTTAGTTATAAGTTTTATACTAAACTTTTTAGAAGTTAACCCTAAACTTAACCCTAAACCCTAAAATTGTTGAAACAAGTTCAACTTCTAAAAAGAAACATTTCCGTGCTAAATGCTCAACTTGTAAAAAATCGGGTTACATATTACATATTACAACTTGTAAAAAGCAATATTCCCTTTCTGAAATATCGCCCATTTTTTATACAATTGACTCCAAAATCTTAGCGAGCAGCGTTCCTTTCTCGCTAAACTGAATTACAATGGCAACAATTGAAACATGCAAGAAATCCGGAACAACATCGGCCCTATTCGTATTCCGACATCGACCAGCTCAAACAATGTTTGTAGACCCTAACGCTATTTGTGAATATGGCTGTCCTCATCTTGGGTTGGTCATTTTTTTTTCCAGGTATGAAGCGGTACGGAACCATAAA
>JABASL010000681.1:0-14788 GCA_019775825.1 Neanura muscorum | reverse complement strand
GATTAGTTATTGGTAATTAACTAGCTGGCTGCTGTACATAATTTTGTCTTAAACTACAGAATTAATTCCATTTGTGGGCGACTAACCGACAAAAATAAAGCAATAACGAGTGATTAAATCCTACTTGAATGAAACCTATTTAATGTTTTTAACTACAAGTGACAAAACGTGTTGAGTGTCTCCTAGTACAACTTAAGTTATATAACAGTGATTGATTTGATTGCAGTTGTTTTGATTTAAGATTGTTTTAAATTTGATTGACCTTTAATTATCGTGAGAATTTTAGGTTATTTCCTGAATGATTACGCGTTTGCGGTGTCCCGACCACTTCTGCAATGCATAACAACAGCGGTGGTGGTGGTGTACTACAGGTGAAAACTGTGTTGACGGAAGACGGTAACGCTGTTTGTCATTCCCTGCCTATACACTACGATTATGTGCTTACTGAAGATGCAACTGACGAGAAAGGGAACCAGCAGTGTCTTACTCTCCGATGCTCTTTGGACTCAATGGACCAAATTAGCTCATGGTTAGAAGCCTTCCAGACCAGGTCACACACGAGATGGATTGTTGGTAGATGTATTGCCGAACCGACCAGGTAATAACAATAATTATTATTTTCTTTTTTTTCCTTCAGGTATCCGTATTCACTCGTAATTAGCTTCCTTCCTGATTAGGCTCTTTGTTTATTTACACATATATTTCGGTCTTATATTTACTAAACTCCTAGTTCAATAGCTGACGTTACTGACCTTAATTACTTTTTATTATGTTTAGGTTTATCTTCAGAAGGCAGTGGCTCTGTCATCACAGCAGTCAGAATAAAGGGAAGACACAAAAGTCTAAATCTACTAATTGTACGGCCAAGATCGACCTTAAGATTAAGAAACTAACTTGTGATACGAGAAAGAAGGATGAATTTCTTAGACTTATGCCACCTCTTCCAACCATTATAAAGATTTATTACCGCCATAATCACACTACCGAATATGTCATCAAACGGGAACAACTCATCGCCCAATTTATTGAAACAAAGGAGGAGATTAAATCCGAGTTTTGTCGACTCCAAGGCTTAATTGTGAAAGGCAAGCCAGGACTCAGCGCAATGAAGCAATTTTTAAATCAACTCAAAAGCATCAAAACCGAAGGGCAACTTTTTGAATCAATGAGGAAAGTGAGACTGAAACCAACGGTATTCACTAGAATTGGAAGGCCTCCCAAGAATAAACACGAAATTGCTCAAGTTAGGAGGGAACTCATGCAAGCGTCAACACGGCGAATTAAAAACAAAATTCCAAGACATCAAAATACTAGCATTGAAACTGATAGCGCTACTCTGGTTGCTGTGGATTCGGATTCCGTCATGGCAGATGAACAGTCAATTGAGTTCCATACACTCGAGGAGGACGAGACTGAGCAGGCCACTGCTACCATTGATGTATCCTTTCTATTCAGCCAATGACACTGGCTATCGCACCCACATGTTTAATTGTAAGCAAGCAATAGATTCTTTTTACCTCGTTGACTATTATTATTCATATGTTCTACTCTAAAAGTAAACTACTGACTACTCTTGACTTCTAATTCAGTTTGTGAACTTTCAATTCTGAATAATAGTTAGCGTCCGCCTTTAGCGCTACCTATTAATATTTTATTCAGATGTCGGAAAACCCCGTCATTTGGCTTCTTGACGCTTACCTCTACCCGGAGTTGTTATGTTGAACGCTTGAGATTCAAGTAAATTCAATACAAAACATTTTGGGTGACAACAGATCTAGCATTTGTGTTATGCTAATATGTGTAAAAGAGTGTACTTCTGTTGAATAATTCCAAGGGAAATGGATTCTATTTATTAATGCCCACTAAATAAAATTGATGAGTCATCTAAATCACCAATCAAAATTAACAGGGTACATGTATTCCCGCAGTTTCAGATTATTTGCCTTTAATAAGAGGCTCCAAGAATAATTGAATAACTAAATCAAACAAGCTTTATGCAGATGAGCTCATTAACTATGTCAGTAGTGCTAAGCTAAACGACATTCAAGTTTAAATTAACTCTTGCTTCGAGTACTCTTTAAGTACTCCTTTCGGTTGTCTTTTTCTACCTTTCAAAACATAACCTACATGAATAATGTCATTCAAGGTCACCTAATAAATCTCACCGCAACAACCATTTTGTAGCTAGAAAAGACAATAATTAATTGGAAGCCGTCACTGCCTAGCTCGCAACTTTTTTAATGTCTAAAGCCAGGATTTTTTTCTCAAGTTTTCAAGAATGTCTTCCATGCTTTAAGCCATTTTAGTTTTTATTGGTTTAAAATAATTAAAATCCATGGCCATGAGATCGTGATGGTTTTGACAAATCAAAGAAATTTGAAGGTTGCAAATAAATTCGTCAAATTTCGTGAATGATTTTATGTTTTCATAGGAAGGCATGTTGAGCTCTTTTCCAACTAAAACCATTCCTATATCTCTCCTTCGACATGGATTTCTGTTAATATTAACTTGCCCTACTAATTACGCTCCAAATCATTAGCGTAAATTGTTTTTGATGAGTTTAATTTTGTTCAATTTTTTTTTCGTCTTTTCAAATATAGTTCTTTTCCGTATTACTTGATCCGGTTTGACCCATTCACTATTACGTACTATTTTCTATCCCTTCGAATTCAACAATTAACCTACCTTCGGCTGCGACGTAGCCCTTCCAAAAGAAACTAACTTGTTCTTAGCTCTAAACTACTAAAAGAGCAGATGGGAGGGATAAGAGAGCTTCGAGTGCTTCCAGTTTTTCTCTTGGTAATGTGCAAATTAAGTGGAATTAACGGCTCTATATTCATTAATTGACACTTGAGCCAGCCTTGTCACGCTCCTTCATTTCCTTATATTTCAAAACAGCATTCCTTTTTTCATTCCTTTTTTTAAACATGAAAATAAGTAAATCAAAACTGATTTCGACTACTGCGATCTGACGACGTTCGGTCGCTTTCAGACACCAGGCAGGCGTTTAAGTGCTCTAGAAAGATAAATGGAGGAGATGAAGATTTTTTTTAGTGCAGTACGTTTGTCTTCTGAAAAGGTTTCCTGAAGTCTGTCTCTTCTCAATTTAATTTTAGCCAGAAGGGAATGAATAAACTCAAATTAAAATCCCAACTAACCGAATATGTGACGTCTCAATTGACTTACTACAAGTTAATTTTAACTCGTGATTGAACTGAAAAGGAAATGATTTCAATAGAATCGATTCCAGGAGATTAGCCGTCAATTAGCCGCCCTTTACACTCCCACCGGCCCGGCGTGACTTAGCAATCCTAAACTCAATTAACGGTACATAATTCATGAGTTCATTTTGTTGAATTTGATTCATAGAATTTGTTTGGAATTTTTTGAATTCCTGTTCTAAATCGTCATCAAGTTTTCGTATTGCCTTGATTCTATTTTTGCAAGGTGCAAAACACTTGAAGACTGAGATAAGTGCGAAATATTGAGGTCCCTGCCAATAGATGTTTTTTTTTTCCTTGCAGAATGCAAATTTTGCACCAATAACTCATCTAAGCAATTTTCATAAAATACGCTTCAAGTGCCAGATTGATTTATGATTCAATTGAGTGGGGGAGTGCAGCAATGGAATGTCAATGTGCGTTTTAGAAAAATAAAATGTGATCCGTGATACGTTTCCAAATGTTGATCTTAAATGTCAATGCATCTTCTTAATCTTTTAACCATTTGCTCTTTACGATTTGGATTCAGCATGTATTGTTGATACGCGACAAGTTTTGACGGTCTGTTCCATGGAGTGTCACAGGATGTGGATCATAATCTTTCCTTCAAGCCACAAATAACACAGAATGGTCACTTCAAGATAATTTTGGCAAACGATGCAAAACGGCTTTTTTGCAAATTATGTCAATATGCGCGTCAGTTTACCAGATCTGAGAAAATTCAAATAAGAGAGTTGCATGTCATTGTTTGACTTAAAGATTTTCGAAAATTGACTTTCGCCGAGTGGAGTCAGCATTGAAAGTTAGAATATAGCTAATTATTGTTTCGTTTTCATTGCATTTATAAATCGTTTAATTTGTGGTAACTAATCATTTAAAAAAGTGTCCGTTATTTGAACTTGAGATTAAAATACCTAGTAAACAAACATCTAGTGGAGTCAGCATTGAAAGTTAGAATATAGCTAATTATTGTTTCGTTTTCATTGCATTTATAAATCGTTTAATTTGTGGTAACTAATCATTTAAAAAGTGTCCGTTATTTGAACTTGAGATTAAAATACCTAGTAAACAAACATCAAATTTGAGGAATCTTGGCAGTTCTCAATTGAACGCTAAATTTTATTGAGCGTACGGAATCAGTTGTCACCAGTAAACCAATTTACACTACTTGGATTGTTCTTGCGAATATCACCTTTCAATTTACAGGTTTTTTTTTTGGAAATTGTGTAAACTTTATCCTGACATAACGTTTTAGTTTTGATATCTATGGACAGATTTGATTGGAGAGTAGCAATGAAAATGAGATGATGTGAGTCAGAAACATCTACCCTCATGCCATCAACGCTTTTGCAAATGCCTCCCTCCTGCTTTGACTTGGGCGGGTAACACACTGCAGCTCTCTTCAAAGTCTAAAAGTGTTAAAACGTCAATCAGTAGTTAATTGACTAGAAAGGAAGGAAGTGTCCAGTTCAAAATCTACTGTTTAACTCAAGCGTTTCAGTGGACAACCCCCTGCCCAGAATTAGGGGTAAATTCCTGAGGAATTTGACTTTTTTGTGTCTCAAACAACAAGCATTCGCTGTTTAGTGTGCATGTGAAGCACACTTTTTGGGAGCGATTGAGAAATAAGCGTCTCTGAAGATCGACTCCGTTTTTACTGCGTCCAGGTTTAAAATGGGCCAATATTTTAATCTTGGACTCTTACTAA
Organism: Neanura muscorum; assembly: GCA_019775825.1. Taxonomy (NCBI): domain Eukaryota; kingdom Metazoa; phylum Arthropoda; class Collembola; order Poduromorpha; family Neanuridae; genus Neanura; species Neanura muscorum. Next base: position 9,859 of record JABASL010000681.1, on the reverse strand, counting down.
TTACACTTTTGGTTTATACTGAAAAAGTAGGAGCCCTTGGAGGGAAGTTCGACGATATTCCAGTAAGTTTTGATCAAAATCTGAGAGTATATGTATAAAATTGTATGGAAATTGAGAGGAGAGAGCTAAAACAAAAGAAACGTAATTTGCAACAGGAAATTGGACGGGCGTTTGAAGTTTCATCTATGTCTTTTTGAATTTTAATTTTTTAATTAATCTTCCTCCCACTTTTTAAAATTTGTCTACAATTGGACGTTTCCAATTTAGCTTATATTTCAACCTTTCAATTAGCTCAAATTACAATTTTCCAATTAATCAAATTGTCAAATTCTAATCTTTTACAGATCGGACTTTCCAAATAATTTTTCATTTAAAAATTTCCGACTTGATTCGACTCAAATCCTGACTTTCCAAATAAGATGCATTTTGTTATTATGGTTCATGTTTAATTTGCAATAAAATTTCCTGGCTCCCTAATAAAAAAAAATTGGCGCCTCTCTTGCCATTTTAGGGAAAATTCTGTGAAGTCCGTGCTGGCGGTTGTTGTAATGGACGAAACGATGAATGTCACACGCCAATTTTGGATCATTTATGCTACTGCGACGAATTCTGCGATGGCGATGACTTGACGTACAGGGAAGACCATGACTGCTGTCCGGATTTTTCGTACGTTTGCCAAGGAGCTTCTAGGCCGGAGAATATAAGTTCTTCAGGTATTGGTAACTAATTATTGGGAGTGGTTGCAATGATTGAAAGAATTTAATCACGTTGAATAGCGGAAATGGAAGTTCTTAAATTGTGAGGGTGATGTCATGATCGGGAAAATAATTCATTTGCAAATAGCAATCACATTATTCTGCTGCAATTAAATAGCTTAGGCATATCGCCTTTACAAATCTCATTCATTTAATGCCTTTCTTTATTTCCAGTTTGCTATCACGAAGGAACGCCCTATTCAGTCGGATCAAGTCGCAAGAACAACTGTAATCATTGGTACGATCCTCAATTTATGGTTATTTGAATTCGGCTTTATTGTTCTTCCAAGCGTGAAATTCTCAAAATGCACCTCTGGAGGCTGGAATGACCTTTCAAAGGAACTTTCAAAAGAAAGTGTAACTGAACTCATTTTGTTTGATTTGTAGCAAATGTGAAAATGGGAACTCTGCCACTGGAATTTGGATGTGCGAAGAAAAGGAATGTTTGATAGATCCCGAACTCATTGGAATTGTAAACAGCGGAAATTACTTATGGAAAGCTTCCAATTACACTGATTTTTGGGGTAGAACTCTCTCGGATGGAATTACATATAGACTTGGAACCCTTTTGCCAGAAAATGCGGTAATAAAACAAAATCAAAAGCAAATGTAATAAAATGAGTCAGTCTTGCAACCAAATTCGGCCGGACATTCCTTAAAATCTATTGACCCGAACTCAAGACCCAAATACTAGCAAATGTAGTCTTTCATTGTGGTTATGACACAAATCCGTTTTCCAGAAAACTAAGAATTTTCGAACATTGATTTTCGTTTACATTTATATTTTATATTGATAAAAATTATTGTTCTTAATGGAATACAATTGTTACCTCTTAGGTGTACAACATGAGACCCATAAGGCAAATCTATGAACCAAGCCAAATTCCTAGGTCATTTGATGCAAGAAAAAACGAGAATTGGCCGAATTATATTCAACCAATTGGTGATCAAGGATGGTGCGGGTCTGACTGGGCAGTTAGCACCGTCGCTGTGACAGGTGCGATCTCCATAGTCTATTTTCGGTAGCGGCCGCATTATTCAATTATGGCGTCAATTGCTGTCAATAGCGAGTCTCTCAATGATATTGACTCTATTCATTAGCGGACAGATTAGCAATTCAGACAAAAGGGGCGGAGGTCACGAAATTGGCGGCACAACATATATTGTCCTGTGACCGAGGACAATTGGGATGTGAAGGAGGTCATTTGGACAGAGCGTGGAATTTCATGCGACAAATTGGGTAATAATGAACTTACAAAGGACTAAACAAATGTTAACTTACAAAGCATCAAACTAAACGCTTGACACACATAACCTAATTTTTTACACTAATAACTCAATCTTTTTGTGCTCTAATTTAGCATTGTGGATCAAGATTGCTATCCCTATAAAAGTGGGCGCACAGGAGAGGCTGGGCGATGCACAATGACCCGTCGAGCATCCCTTCACGACTGCCTAACCTCGGCCCCACCCGGAAATCGAACTCAGCTTTACAAAACTGGACCGTCCTACCGAATAAGCAAACAAGAAGATGATATAAAATTTGAAATCTTAACTTATGGACCTGTCCAAGGTAATTCCGAAGTATATTTAACTAGTTTAAAAATTCCATTAACTAGAGAATACGTTTCTTATTTGTGTAGCTGTCATGGAAGTTTCTGCCGACTTTTTCATGTATCGTTCGGGAGTTTATCGAAAAACGAATCTGAGACCTAATAGCCCTGTAGGGTTTCATTCCATCCGAATTCTAGGCTGGGGCGAGGAATATCACAGAGGTCAAGCAGTCAAATATTGGGCAAGTCAACTTCTAAACATTTCGAACTTGGACTGACTTTTTTTTATTTGATTCCCTATAAAATTTATGCTTTCCTTTAGATTATTGCCAATTCTTGGGGTACTTCGTGGGGAGAAGACGGCACTTTTCGTATTTTACGCGGTGAAAACGAGTGCGACATTGAGAAGTTTGTAATTGCTGCCTGGGCAAGACCCGCCAATGAGCAAGGAGTCAACACAGTCAAGGAACAGCGTTCCTTGTCAAGGACAAAACAGTTGGCCAAGTGGGACAAATTCTAGATATCCAACCTCTGCCCAATTATTTTGTCTTACTTGTTTTAAATATTAGAGGCGTAATTCAGAATTTATGGGCTGGAATAAGTTGCCGTGATGTAAATAATTTGTGTATTGAGTGATATTTTAACCAAAAGTGAATCATTGTAACAACTGACAATGAAACTTGATGTACCATAACTCCTATAACTGTGTTCAATTTCTCCTCAATCTCTAAAAAGTATTCCGTGTATTGTATTGTGTACTTAAGCTTGCTTAATGTTGTCAATAATAATTCAGTTTTCTGATGCTAACAATTGAAGTATTCGTCTATAACATGGAATCAATTTAATTTAGATCTCCCTTTGTTGAGTCAAGTTGGGATTAAGAAACCCATAAAAATTTCCCAGCCAAAAAATATTGTACTTTCCTTAAGTTCCAGGTCGAATTATTATAGGACTTCAATACCTGTGCAGATCACCCTACGCCAATGTAAACGCTAAAATTTGCACCGATCGTCTCTAAAAGCGGTGAAAATTTCACTCTTACATAAAATCAACAAGGAGGCAGTAACATGGAATTTCACTTCGAAACAATTGCTAAGCCGTTACAATTGCATTTGTAAGACTTTACGTCTGCATTTGTAAGGCTTAATGAACAAAGTACAACCCTTTGGACAACCGGATAAATTCCCTCAAGCTTACATCCAAATCATCAACTCTGGTTAAATTGTAAATTAGTTCGAAAATTATAACAATGATTTCTAGTTAGTAGCACTTTGTGGCAGAAAATTACCTTATTTTGACCCAATTGTGCTCGAATCAAATTTTAAACAGTCCTCACTATAATTCCGGTCCGAACCGAATCCATAAGCACGCCTAACATCCGGTGATTTTGAAATTTGGCTTTCAAGGCCAAGATTGACATCTTTTGAAGAAGTCACCAAGTAGCGGAATAACTGCTATACTATTCCTGAAAAGCAAAAGATAACAAAGAAACCGGTTTCCAGAACACTTTATAATTAAATTTTAAATCACAGGACGTATTGTACCTATTCCTTAATTATCTTCCTAGTATACAGGTTAAACCAACCTTCACAATACGTGTGAGTGTCCTAAGTAACTAGTACTTGACGGCCTCCACTTTTAGCCTTGATCTCATTGACGTTGAATGTCTGACCTTAGATTTTATTACTTTTAAATTACATATAAGGCATATTGTTCGATTCTTTAATCGATTCTGAAGGCTATGAAACTTTTGGCTTTGCCTAAAAGACAGAAGACACACATTTAGTAGCTGTTGAAGTGGAAAGGTTAGCTGACAGGAACCTTAACATAAACTAATTATCACTTCTCGTTTTCGGCTACTTGACCTTAACGTTTTCTAAGAATACGAGCGTGAAACCTGGCGCGGCCACATCGTGCGATTGGGTTTCCTGTTCGATCACTTGCATGTTGTATTATTCAGCCTGTTGATCCCAGATGAGAAACAGATTCTTGCCGCACTTCATTCTTTGACCCTTGACCTATAACAATTAACAATTAGGACATCAATCACAGCATCCAATTACTTGAGAAGTACTCACCATGAATTCAGTTTCTTATTATGCGCAGCTGGTGTACGATAAGTTAATGTTGCGCCGACGTTCAGAACCAGCGACCTATTCGGTGTCGTCTAATTGGATTGCAACAATGGAAAGACGACGACGTCTGAGTGATAGTTTCAGTGATGCAAGAGAATGCCGCATCGAGTCAGGAAGTGTCAAAAATATTGGAAATTTACCGGTAAGAAGCACTTATACTCGACTTGTGCCCAGTAATGTTTTTCATTTAGTTCCATAAATGTTAAGAATTGATTGAAATTGGACAGTTAACGTTGCTCGAATATTTCTCACATACATACTACGGCGGATTTCAATTTTCTTAAACTATTAAATTACTTAACATTCGTCCCATCGGTCTGATTTCTTTTGCATTGAATCAATTCCTATTATTCTAATAGCTTAAAAAACTCGTAAATTGTTTTTAATTTAAAAAAAAAAATTTAAATTCCATGCTTTTAGTGGGGTATTTAATATTCATTCGTTTTCAACTTTTTTAGGAAGAAATGCTCGAATTAATTTTCCGACATGTTTACCAATTCCATGCTTTTAGTGGGGTATTTAATATTCATTCGTTTTCAACTTTTTTAGGAAGAAATGCTCGAATTAATTTTCCGACATGTTGACATAAAAACTTTAAAACACTGCCGACTGGTCTCTTACAACTGGAATTCAATGATATCTACAAATAAATCCTTTCTAAAAGATCTTGTGTTGATATGTGTTGATTCTGAGCAAACAGACGAAATGCGGAATGAAGTTATGAGTTATTTTAAGCAAAATGGCGGAACTCCACCCCTTGACCTTTCCTCCCTTCGACTTCGTCATCTTTACTCATTTTGGAATCAGAGCCAGCTACTTATCTTTCAATGGTTGAACGCCTCCAATATGACTGGAATCACTTGGCTGGAAATTCAAAGTAGCCAATTGAAAATGTCTCAATTTCTGGAAATCGTTGGAGAATTAGTCAATTTGAAAACACTTGTAATAAGCGGAGACACAATTATTTACAGTTCGCCGGAGACGGAACACGACAGCAGTGTTATCACAAGGCTTCACTTACAACAAATCCAACACCTCATTCTCCATTTTGAGGATTTACACAATTTCCTCTTGTATATGGATCGCTTGGGCTTCCTCATATTCGAAAACTTACAAACTCTAGACTGCAAAGGAGATGCCGGTAATACAACCAATTTATTTAGAATTGGTCCAATCCTAGAAAAACTTATACATAAAAATGCCAAAAGTCTTAGAATTCTGCGATTGGATAATTTTCCGGCCCGAATGCGCGGTTCACTTGACACTAAACTCTCCTCATCCAAGTACGAACTACGTTCCAGCCTCTATTCCGAATTTCCTCGTTTCACCTCTTCAATTCGTTGGAAGGATCTTCCGCATTTGCCTCATCTTCAAGAAATCTCATTTCAGCGGTTTCCAGTGGCTTCTATGACAGATACAACTTTCATTCAAGAAAATTTATTATCACTGTTTTCAAAAACCGGACCAAGTTTAAAGAAATTTTCAATTGGACAACTTTATTTTAGTAAGGATTGTGCTTTTGAGCGACTTGTATCCTGTATGCCGAAAAACGTATCACTTTCAGCCATTAGCGTCCATTTATTTGCACCTAATCCAAATTTGGAAAATATTAGGGAGGTGATGCATTGTGAACAAAATATTCTCAAATATCGAGAGTCATCAATCAAACTACAATTTCTAAATATACATTGGACAATTATTTACCTTACGTGGTCATCCTTGATTCATAGTCCAGTAATGAAAAAGTGGGGGTATTTGCTAAAAAATATACAATTAAAGACTGCACTCTTTCCTATTGGCGACAACGAACTTCAGTTTATAATTCGAGAAGTAAAATCTTTGGAACTACTGACCTTTGACTCATGTGACCTCTCAGCCTTAACGGATTCCGGAATTACTGGTCTATCAATTTCTGCAGTGAAAAAATTTTTAACTGACGATAATTATCAGCCAACGCATGAAGAGTCACTTGGAGAACCAATTCAAAATTTACGAAGTATGCCATATAACTAAAGTAAACCAAGGAATTTCCTACCGTAATTTTTCCAATTGAAGTCTACTCCCTTCGAAAGTGGAGTTATTATGTAACTTTCTCCATTGAAAATAGCTATTTCAAATCAGTGAAACGAAAGTGTTTATTTCATTTGGGATTTTCCCTGAACTAATGCTTTTATGGTAATTTCAGGACTTCATTCGTTGAAGTTATCAAACGTTGGTCACGAAGTAACGCATCTATCAATTTTGACCTCATTCCAGAATATTCCAACGCTACGATGTTTAGTTATTCATCAAACAGAGGTTTTTTTATATTTAAATTAAATACAGTGTCATCTTAACTAGTTCATCCAAGTCGCTGAACAAATCATTACTCATTAGTATGAATTTACAATTCTGTTTTCAGCTTTCTATCCTGCCCTTTGCAATTGAGCGTCTCAGAAGACAAAGAAATATTGCCGTCGAATACCAGAAACCGATGCTGAGAACCAGAGAATTCTAAATCAGCAATTTATACATGTGAGGATCTTGAAATTGTGAAACATTTGCGAGCATTTTTTGGAAATGCAGAAAAAGGCTGACTGGAATTAAAATTGACACAGAATAAAATTATAAAGAAATTCATACAAAATAAAACCGTTGAAGAAAAAAACGTTTTCAAAATTAACTTTTCTCATTAAAATTAATAACGACATAAATAAGTATGCTGGCGAGATGCGAAAAACTTTACTAAAGTCAAAAGAAAATGGTGTCAGTAATAATCACTGACAAGAGTGTCAAATCACATTCGTACATTCTTAAAATGTTCCTGTACTACAGAATCCAATTTCCGTTTTCTCTCATCACAGGAGTTGCAAATTAAGGCTTTCTTTTTGCTGTCCCTGTAATGATTAATAAGGGAGTAAAATTGTGCCCGGAATTATGCTTTTATCGAGATTTTAAGGAGAAAAGTTTACCTTTCAATTGGAGACCCGAGGTCTTGCTGAAAAAGGCAGTCGGCACAAAAACTGTAGCCACAAATATTGCAGTGAGCTTTGCGTTTAAATAGACTGAATTTCTTGCTACATGTTGTACAATGTTTCAGATTTCGCGTTTTCACAAGTTTTCGCTGCTCTTGAATTTTCGTATCTAGCAATTTTATTTGAATGTATTCCGACAATTGGCCATGTTCCCTATTAAAAAGAAAGGAATAAAATCAAGCTTGTCGTAAATAAAAGCACTACAACAAAATTCAGAATCAGATCCTTTTTTACAATAAAACATAAACGAGTTAGAACCGTTCATATTTGCCTTATTTCAATTTCAAACAATTTAAAATTAAAAATTAGCAAATCGTGTATAAATTTTCCGAAACACCGAAGTATAAAACGTAAACGACGCACAAAAAATGCATGAACTAATTGAAGAGTAAGCAACTCTTTAAATAAAAAAAATTCACTACTACTCACTTCGTGCTACTATTCACTGGTCGTGCTACTTCGACCAGTGTCAGCAGAAATCCGGTAGATTCAGGATTTCACAGACAAAAGTTTTGGTAAATCGGAAATTTTTAGATTCAATTGTTTTTTTTTTAAAATTGAGTTGTTTGCAAAAATGATTAGAATTGACTTACTGGTTAATCGTTTCATAATTTTCCGTTGCAATTTGTATCTTGGTCGTCAGTTCTCGTATTAATCTTTGCTTTAAATCCAACTCCGTTCGTAGTTCCATTTCCTTGTGAACTGAAGCTTCTGTTTTACTCCGTTCCTTGTCTAACTTTAATTCCGCTTCTTTGATTACCTCCTCCGCTCCAAGAATTTCCTTTCGCAAACTGAAATTTTCATTCTTGAGAACTGCTAAGCATTTGGGCAATTGTTGAATTATAATTCTGCTCAAGCTATGTACTGACAGATTTCTACATGACCCTTCATCTTTCTCTAATTCCTCAACCACAACCACAAGAGGGAGATGATCCGGGTTAGCAAGGTAATTGGACTGAGCTTGAATAGCCATTGGGGTCATCACATCTTCACAACGCTCCTCAGAAGGTGCAGATCTAGGAATTTCATCTGACAAGAGTGAAGTAGTTGCACTTGGCTCATCTTCGTAGTCGTTGTTTTCTGTTTTTGATTCAACTGTTTTGCTTGAGCAAGGATCTGGCACTGAAAGTGGTACAGCAAAGCTACTAGCTGCAACGGCAGCATTTTCAGTAGAACTGTCAATTACATTTTCAGAACGGAGTACGTTGAAATCTCGATACTCGTAATCATCTTCAATTTCAGATGGAATTTCAGTGTCATCTTCACTATTCAACAGTACAACGTCACTATTACGACTCATGTGCGCAGTGTCACCGGAAGCTTCGCTGAGGAGTCCTAAAATAAAAATAATAAATTGAAGTATAGCAGCGATACACAATTTAGCGTTTGGCTTCAAAAATTAATCTACAATTATTTAGTTAAATTTATAGAATTGGCGATGGCGTGTTACAGAATTTTTCTTTTCTAAGAATTCCGCGATAGTTCAAAGTTTTGAACGTAATTAGATGAGAACGCTTACCCGAATCTTCTCCATCCAAAGCGGAATCTTCCGAAGGGTTTTCTAAATTTTCTGAGCCGTAGTGACGATGGAGATTTGCCAACTTTGAAGCTAACTCCGTATTTCTTACTTTGCTCACCTTCAACTTGCTAAACAAAGTGCGACATTCTTCTTCAAGTTCGAGAAGGCGACGAGCTCTTCGGTTGATAAGCTCTGCAATATCAGAACGAAAGACAATGTAAAAATACAAAACACATCTGCAGCGTATTTGAAGGGTGATATTATAATTACCATTTTATTTTTGGGTTAACCTACCTTCGTATGAAAAATTGGCACCAGCCATCATCCCTTCTGAACTACCTTCTGCGTCGCCAGGTTCTAAGTTTTCAAGGTCAGAGGTCATGTCCAATTCCAATCCTGCAAAATTGGGGTCAGACTCATTCTGAATTCTAATTTCGCTGGCCTCATCTCCGCAACTCATGCTACCCGTTGTATCATCCGTGTCTAAATGATCTCCGTCAATGGAAGATGTTGTCGTTGATGATGAGTCTTCAAAGAAAGCACTTTCTCTGGATTGACCGATTTCGAACCGCCTTCGAGCAAATTCGTCGCGAATACTTTCCCATTCAATTTGGGACGCCATGTTCTTCTCACGCAATTTCATCCATTTCTGCCGAGAAGCACCGAGCTCTCCTTTGAGCTTCTCGACAAAGCGTCGCTTCTCTTGCAGCTCATACCTTTAAACAATCATAACGAAAATACATATCATCCTATTTTTAAAGATGAGCAACAAAAATTGCAAAAAATAGAGCGATAAAAACTGATTTAAAAAAAGTTTGGATGAAATATGGCGCGGTAAGGAAAGTAAGGAAGCGGATATTTAAATGAAAAACCTATGAATTGA
>JABASL010000680.1:0-14796 GCA_019775825.1 Neanura muscorum | reverse complement strand
TTTTTTTTCAGAACAAAGAATTAATTGAAACTGGACACGCTCATCAACATTTATTCAATCACGTTTGGGTAATCTAAAGGTAAAATATAATGCGGAGCAAAAAGCGGAACTTTAATGAGATGCCGTTGAGCTCTGTCGAAGTTTCATGCTGTACCTGTACGATCTCTTGAATGATTCCCGAGCAGCGCAAACACCCACTATGGAGTTCCTTCTGGAAGATGCCTTACTCTCTCCGTTGAAGCACGTCTCATCTTGTACAGGGTGCCAATTAAGGATTTTAATGTAACTGGAATGTAATTGGATGTAACTCGGGAACCGATTGACTTGAGTCAAACTACTTTATACTTTTTGAAGATAATCTCAAGGCGGATCTTCGACATGTATTTCAGAGAAATCCGACTGCGCGGGCGTAAGCTTTTTGATTTAACTAATAACGAGCGATTAGACAGGAAGAAATGGAAAAGATGAAAAAGAGAAGAAAACTTTAAAAGAGGGAACTTGAAAACTCGTTTTCACTTCACGTTTCTTTGCTCTCTACTAACCTCCTTCTTTACCAAAATTTGGATGCCCTGCGCGGTCGGGTCTTCAAAACCTAATTAGGATATTCATGTGGTCGCAATCTACGCTGTTACTTCCTCAGATAAAATGTGCACCTGCTAAAAGCTAACCCTTAACAGGCCCAAAAATTACCTGATTTCATTGACTGGCTTTTCAATTATAATATTTACAACCGAAATACAAAATTTAAGATTTGTGGTTAATGGAAAACTTATGAAAAAACTTTCGTTGAAGTTCTTACATATTGATGATCGCATTTTATTGATAATATTATTTAATATTTTGGGGCACGGAAAGTTTTGGATGCGGCAATTACGTTCAGTGAAATAATAGAGGTATAACCAGTAAGATTCTAAATAACAAAAACTTGATCTCTTGCAATTAATTTCAATAAATACTAACTTTTCTTTAAATGAATGAAACCGATATTTACTTTTATGACTGGTGCGTGTGTATCAACTTTCGCGGTACACGCACGTTTCTAGTGGGAAATAATTCCTTCCAATTTTATTATTATCCTTAATCAAAATAATTATTAGAACCAATTATAAGGAAAATATTTAAAGTCGGGCCAGGTGCCAAAAATTTTTCAGTAGTGAAACCCGGATTACAAGAAAAAGTATTCATTTTAAGCTATATTTTGAACAATTTCAAAATGAAATCCCAGGAAAATTTCGTATTCTTAATATGCGTTGCTGTTACGGTCACTTTTTATAATTTTCAAAAGGCTGATGCCCTTAATTTGGATACAAACTATACTGAAAAGGAAACCGAACTGCTCACAAAGGTTGCAATGCATAAAAAATTCCTACCCAAACCTAAACTAATTTAATGAAATTAATTTTTGGATTAATATTTAATACACATTTGAAGTTGAGGCAGGCGACTACAGAGTTGCTATATGCCGACTATCAGAAATTGGACTCTTATCTCATACACTTTTTGAGGCGTAAAAAGTTGGATTTGATTGATGCGAAAACACTTTTAAAAGACGTAAGACTTTTTTTCTGCCTTTGCGATAGCCCAAGTGCAAAAAGAACTGATTAAACAAATTAAGTATGATTAAACAGGCTTTAAAATGGTGATTTGATTGATGCAAAAACACTTTTAAAAGACGTAAGACTTTTTTCTGCCTTTACGATAGCCCACCCAAGTGCAAAAAGAACTGATTAAACAAATTAAGTATGATTAAACAGGCTTTAAAATGGAGAAAAGAGAAAAAAATTGATGGGATTTTGGAAGAGAAGAAGATGACGAAATTGGAGAAAAAATTTCCGGTGACAATAGATGGAGTGGACAAAGATGGAAGACCGAGTAAGTGTAAACATAGTTAATTTTAAAATGGGAAGTAGATAAAACAGAAAGTTGTATTTTTATACATTGTAATTTTATACATTATATTTTACATTACATTTATACATTATTTTTACATCGTAATCTGTTTTTGCATACATGCAGTACTCAGCTATATTTTGCACAAATGGGATATTCGAAGATTCATTTTGGCTGGAAATGCGGCTGATTATCGACGCTACCAAATTTACATTTTTGAGAAAGTTACGCAACTCGTCTATGCATTGGCTATATCCGGCAATGACGTTTCTCAATTTAACATCTTGATTGATTTCAGCGGATTTAATATGAGACAGCATGCTTGCGTTCCATGTTTGCAGGGATTAAGTGACATCGTGCCACTGATTGAGTCAAAATATCCAAATGCAGCCAACCAAATTATTTTTGTGAATGGTAAGAGAATGAATGTACTATAAAAACCCGGAATATATAAATTCTATTTGTATTAAATGTTTTATAGTGCCAAGATCATTTGGACCTATCCTGAAATTTATAAAAACCCTTCTTCCAGAATCCCTCCAGAATCTTATCCACGTCTTCGGATATGACAAAGTAGAGTGGCGGAAATATCTTAACAAAATAATTGATGACGAGCAACTTTCAGCCGCATTTGGAGGAACCCGAGCCTGATCGACGCAATTTATCGTCCTGCTTTTCATTGTTACTTTTTGTGGTGTATATATTATTCATAATTCCCATCATATTTTGAATTGTGAACTTGTCAGGAGTCATGAAAAGTGTAAAGTTGTGTAAAATTCAAGCCAATAAAAATGATCAAGTTCATTAATTGCTAGGCTGCGATGAGCTAGAGAAATTTAATTTCAATTGCAGTTAGCAAGGTTCGAACCATGTAATAACAAAACGGAAAAAAATTCAAAGTCTCTCAGGCGTAACTTTTTCAGCCCTCGTTTCCATGAAAATAGTTTAAAATAAAAGTTTAGAAACAAGGTATGCTATGTTATATTCGTATTGACGTAAGTTATTCGTGTGTCGAAGTGGCTATAAATGAAGAATCATTAAAATCAAATATGTAAATAAATATTACGAGAAGGATGTAATTAACTATAATTTGTATGTTTATAACAAAATCATGGCAATTGGAAAAAAAACCTGAAGGAAAATATGAACAGAAATTCTGGTCGCACGCACAACGGTGTTAGAATAGCAAAAAATTTTGCACCTTCTTTCTGAAAAAAAAAATTGGCATTGCTTCTCATTTAATGTTTACAATAAACATTTTGTTTGCGGTTTATTATTCTCCTTCCCAAATGCTAGTTTCTGACATGCAAATACTAAATCGTTTATTTTGCAGATTCGATGAACGCTTTAAATATTAGGCAGTCTATACCACTACACTGAAAAAATGTATTTGATCCTCAAGGGCAGTTATTCTTACCCCTAAGCTTATTAAGTAGCGTAGCTTGCGTAGTTACTTTATTTTTTCCTGCAACGTTTGTTTACACAAAGGCATTTGTTTTGTACACAGGATTGATGCTCAGGACATTCAATGTTGAACATGCACTCATGCTTACAGTTAGGGGGTTTACCGACAAACCCAGACTGACAAAAACAGGTTGGCTCATCTGCAAATGTGCGGCACTCCGAGTTGGGTCCGCAATTGAGCCTTAAGCTGGAGCAGCTTGGTTCGGACGTAACAGTTTGCGTTGTAGCCTCCAATTTAACATCCCGCAATTTCCCAGGAGGCGATGGTGTTCTCTGTCGCTTGAATCCATCAACTGCTACCAAGGTCTTTGTACATCCAATTGATGAACTTCCTGTAAAGCCTTCTGGGCAAATACAGTCTGGTTTATGACCAGCAGCACGACACTCCAGGTTAAATTGACATCGAAAGGTCAAACAAGCGTCGACACACTTTTGCAAATTCCCAGAAAGGGTTTCACATTTCTGATTGCTTGGACAGTCATCGTTTGTAGAACATTGGCCCAGGTTTTTGGTGGGTTCAATTGCACGAAAAAGTTGTTCGTGACAAATTTCATGAGGATCACCAACAAAATTTGGCTTGCAAGTACACCGCCCTTCATCGCAGTTCGCATTGATTCCACAAATACGGGACTCACAAAATGCCGCGCAATTCCCGGCTCCGGTTGCCTCTTTTCTACAAACAGTATCCGCTGGGCAATCACGATTGTATTGGCATGATGACACAGGGCGAGTTGGACTTGCTGATGAACTTGGTGCGTCCCCTTGTATTTGTGCTTGAATTGGCAGAAGTTGCAGCTTCTCGGGAATACAGTTATGTCCATTCAGAGTTGCAAACCCGGGGTTACATACACACTTCGCAGTCCTCCGTGCATCCGTGACACAATAGGCATTACGGTGACAAATTTTTACTGCACATGCGTCTAAACAATTCCCGTTGAGGCATATGTCAGTGAGAGGGCAATGGTCATTGACTTTACATTGGGATCCAGTCGGGTACTTGGAAGTTGCAGTTTCTGGCGATGGCTGGAACGTAGGTCGCGGAATATGCTCGGGTCTTGGTTCAAAGCCTTCGGTAAGCAAAGCGATATTTTATTATTAAAAATTAATATTCAGGTGTCTCAAATTTGAAAGTTTAAAAATATGCTACCTTGCAAGGTACTGAAACACTCCTTTAATGGATTTCCTACAAAATCTTTTGGGCATTCGCAATATGGTTGACGGTCCCTGTATTTGCATACCGAGCCAGTTCCACAACGAATTGAGTTAAGGCAAGGGTCACGGCAAATTAGGTCAGGGTAGCAGGCCCAATTAGTCGGACAGTCTGTATGGGTTGAACACCGGGTACCTAAGGCGTCAGTAATTGGCTCATGCGTTGAAGAATGTAGGTCATAATTAGGCTTTGAGGAACCCGAAGCAAACGTGACGTCAAATTCAATTGTTTTTTCCGATCCTTTGCTTACTGTAGTGCAGGCGTAAGTACCCTCAGGATTTTGGATCTTTTCTATATCCAGGGTGAACCCAACTCGCGGATCATAAGTACTTTGTGGGGATTTAATGGCAACCAGAACATTCTGAGGAGAACAAAATAGAATCACATTTTTTTTTAAATAAAATTTTGAGGTAAATACTTGTTAATTGTAAGTTTTTTTGTCAATTTTATCCAGTGTGACAATTATAAGGCAATGTATCGTGTTCAACAGGATGTTGATTGTTCGACTCCAATTGTGGCCCATGATTTGATTTGTGTACAAAAAACTCAACATGCCCGTCCTAGGACGGGGACCCACATTTACTAGGGTCAACATAAACGAACCCCAAAGAATCCAAAAAATAGCCTCAAAACATAACGCAATACTTCAGTCCAACCATAATCCAAAAAATACCCCTAGAATTAACCTAAAATAAACCCCAAAGAATCCAAAAAATAACCTCAAAACATAACGCAATACTTTAGTCCAACCATAATCCAAAAAATACCCCTAGAATTAACCTAAAAGCGCCGGTCTCTAATATTAGCTAAAACATTGGCTAACATTGGCTAAAAATTTTCGCCCCAAATCACCCCTTTAGGCGGCCCTCTAGGAGTTGTATTTTCCAGATTGAGATTTTAAGGGCTCGGGCCGCCTAGAGGGGTGATTTGCGGCGAGAATTTAGCTGGGACCTTCGTATGCGTTGAATATGTCTTACTTTTTCAATTAATTTCTCCAGTACGGCGGGAATCGCGGAATTTGACACGGAACAAGGGATTACAACTTTTGTATCGCTCTTCGATACATAAATTCTTCGTCTACCGTCCGGGAGTCCAGAAACCGTGAAAATATTTGTACCTAAGTTGTAAAAGGCTTTGGTATTAGAACGTCATTTTAAATATCGTATAGTTTTTACAGTAAGTATGTCATACCAGGTACATAAAGAAACAAATAAGCGCTAATTGTAGGATTTGCTGTTGATACACATTCATAGCGACCCGTGTGAGATTCCTTTAAAGATGTGATGAAAGCTGAGGCCGAATATTTTTGGGCCGTTTCTTTTTTAATAGTAGACGACAACGCTGGAACCTAACAAATATAAAGCAAGGGATTGATATAAAATATTAGCTGCGCATTAACGTGAACAATATCTCCAAAAAGTGAATTTAATAAATTGTGATAAATATGGTATTGTTTAATTAGAAAAATAAGGTGTTACCACCGAGGATCCGCTAGTGAGGATGTGTAATATAATAAAAAAAATTTTTACGCTGGTTTGATATCACTCACTTTGAATTTATTTTTTTATTTTTCGCAACGTTTCGGATCCTTGATCCTTCTTCAGGCGACGAGAAAATACTTCTGAAAAATCTAACGGTAATATCTCCAAAAAGTGAATTTAATAAATTGTGATAAATATGGTATTGTTTGTAATATTAACATTATTAATATTATTTATTAATAATATTATTATATAATATGGAATATAAAATTATTTAAGTAATCTGCTTAATTTACCCCATTGCCACTATAAATCCATTGAACTGGAAACGGCGCCGTGCATTCAAGTCTCATTCGACTAACACCGTTTAGCGTCACATCCTTGTTAGATTGGGTTTCCAAAATTCTTTGCACAGAATTTCGGTCATCCACCTCGTATAGCTTGATTTCTAGGTTTTCCGCGCTTGCGCTAAAAGTTTGAAATGGTATGTAAACTAGAAAACACAAGCAAGTTAACAGCGATTTATGAAGTATTTCTTTAACAAGCATTGTACACCTTTTGAAGAGGTTAAATCATGCAGAATTTATTAATTCAACTGCGAGAGAAACTTGAGTGTTTAATTTGTTAAGATGCTAGAAAAAATTATTTATTCAGAAGAGATGACGCATTCGTAATAAGACAAACTCATAATTTATTATCTGTTTTCCATTGTTAATTCACATCAGCTTCAGCACCATACAGGTAGATGCTAATCAGAATTTAGAAATGATTCATTATAGTTATAGTGAGTGACTAAAGCCAACAATAAAACTAGTTTATGACAAACCAGATATGATATCATTATTAACTAGGTACCAAAAGTAATTTGGCGACGTGCTGTGAAGTGTTAGGCCCCACCCATAAAATTGACCTTGGGGAAAACAAATCTTTAGTGTTTGCATTCAGCGAATCCTAGCATTTAATATAAGCACTTGAGAGCAACATGAATTAGAGTCCAAAAACTTATGTGTCATGAAGATAGAATATTCAATTGGTCCGACGGTATTATTGAAATGCCAAGTGCCAACCCTTTAAAATCCTTAAATATATAAAATTCAGCCAAATTTATTAACCAGAGTTTAAAAAACAACTTCTGCGACTTATTAGGGCGAAATGTTCGACAACTTTCTGAAAAATTGGACGGATGGAATTTTGATTCATGATTTCTTCAATCGCTTTCTTTGAAGGTAAAAGAAAAAAGATGACCTCTGACCATGTCAAACGAATTAGAAGGCTAAGTTTCTTCCTAAAATTTAAAACAGGTTATACTAATTTATTAATTACTCCTAAACTAATTGACCAATGCAGAAGTGTGAAGTGTGACATATGGATGTGACTAACATCGCATGACTTTCAAAACGGTGCTTTGACACCCAGACAATCTCATCTACCTTAACGATATCCCATAAACGGATACGGAAAACAGAAATTGGAGAAAGCGGTACAAACCTTCAAATCGGTACTGCAAATGACTAATAAAAAATGGACAAAAAGCTAAAACATTGGCGGCTATTTATTTGGTGTTATATTTTGGACACGTTTCGTTTGATAGCCTCTTCGTTAAACTGTAATTTAGAATAGCGTAATGCATTTTTCATTCCAATCTTTCCAGTAAGTTTCCTTCATTCTGTCGACGTATTCCACCAAGTTTGGAAGTTCACCTAATTGTGCAATTAACTCCTATCAATTCCTCATTAAGTATTCTTATTAAATTATTTTGCAATACCACGAATGAACATTTCCAAAGGAGATCCAGGAGCTCCGTAAAGGATTTGGGCTAATTGTCCAAAAATAGCACAGTCATCTTCATTCGGGACATCACCAGCGAAAAATTGCTTATCACCCAATAGAATCGAAACGTTTTTTAGCGCTGCATTGGTTTTCCTGTAAATTTCTGGAGCAGGAAATCGTCCAAGCCCTTGTGCCCATAATGCTTTCCTAAATCGGCTTCCCATGTTTAATTTTACAAGGGGCAGAATATACCACTTGAAGTTCATAATTTTTGTGATCGACGAGACCCCTCCGATAAAACGCCAGTACAGGAATCCCCTTGAAATAGAAGGATATGTAACGGATTAATATTGGAAATATTAAATATTTAAATTGTGCTATCAGTCATACCAAAATGTATACTCCTCTAGTGTGGTGCGAATTGTTGCTAAAAGTGCTTTCTCTTTGGTGCTCAGGTGAGAGCTTGCATCCTTTTCAAATTTCCTGAATATAAACAGAATTAATTTTTATCTTACAAATTTAAAAAAAATTATTTAGAATTTCAGTGCACAGTTTTGTTTACGTGTTGAGAAATTCTATAATAGCCTGGGAATCTGGAACATGAACTCCGTTAAGTGTGATCCAAGGTGTCTTTCCTTTTGGACCAAATTGTAACACATTATCTAGCTATTAGAATACAAATTTGACGTTATTTTTTTACACATTTTAATCTTGAAATTTAAAAATTTTGAAACCTGATAAGGTGTATTTGTCATCCTTAAATAAGTTTCAACTTTTAGAACAAACGGCGAAGGGTTTGGTATACATTTTCCTGGAGGGATTGTATGGAGTACAACAACGTCTTTAGGGTAGTGCGTATCCCATTTTCCCGCCGAAAAGTGAAATCTAAATTAAATGGTAATTAGTTCGTGCGTTTTAGTTGTAATTAAAAAGAAAGTATAGGCAAATTAAGGAGTTAGGCAAATACTTACACATTGGTCAATGTTGTCCAAAAGTCTTGAGATTTGTAGAAAATAAGACCGACAATAGGAATGAGGGCTAGAATAGCATACTCGAACATTGTGAATTCTCTAACCATTTTGGTCACCTAACGTCGTGCGTGAAGTAAAGTTTTTTTAAGCTGCCCCGAACGTTCCTTTTAAGTTAACTCCCACGTGCAAAGTGTTGCGAATATTTCACATGGTAGTTGTTTTTTAGCACAATTTCACCCACTTCAAAGTTGTTATTGCGAATTCACTAGAATTATCTTGTTGATTTCGGTTTACTATTTTGCAAAACATAATGCCCATTCCATTCAATAAACTCCATTCATAATAATCTACTCCACATTTATTAATCTGTTTTCGTCGATATCGTAGACTCGCCGACGAATCGTAACAAGCCCATGTGATTCTGAAAGATCTACGTATAATATACCAGTGATTTTGCATTTACGTGCATCAGACCAATATGCACAACAGCAATCTTCGACTTATTATTTCTCTCGACTCAACGGAAAACTGTTGTGTAGTTGAGCCTATCCTGCCAACTTAGGGTCAAGTAGACCTGACCTCTCAACAAATCTCTGTAGGGCTTAAGGCCAAAAACATTATGAAATCAGGAAAAGACGTTTAAACTCTAATAACGTACAGCTTGTAGTCTGAATAGTAAAGTTTTTTATTAATCTTTTTAAAGAAAATCGGCCAGAGCTTTCGCTCTGGTCGGTGATTGAAATAATATTAATTGCTGTGTCTATAATTGTCGAGCACTTTATACCCCGTATGGGAACCTAACCATTGAGGTAACAATGTTGCTAAATGAATGTCCGCTAACTACACAGTAATCTTCCTAGCAAGCGGCAATGAAGTCCAGTATTAAACCTAGTCAGAGGTAACGAACTCTAACCTAACCTAACCTAACCTACAGTATTACATCTAGTCAAATTAGAGGTAATGAACTTTAAGCAATAACAGTATTTCCACATGATTACCTCCTAACAAAACTAAGATCCAATCATATGAAAAATAGCATTCAATGAACAATTCAAATCTTCATTTTTGTCAATTAAGTTTCAAATTATGTAGTTTTTGTTAATCGTTAATCGAAAACGAGCCGCCTAGACATATCAGTATCAGGTTTAGGTTAATTTTTTGGAAGGTAAATAAGTTTAATCCTGTCTTCGGACGGACTTGTTTAGGAAGCAGCGCTCATTCGCACCTTGTGTTGCATTGGTTGAGAAAGANTATGCTTTAGGTTAATTTTTTGGGGTGTACTAAGTTATTTTAATCCTGTCTTCGGACGGACTTGTTTGGAATTTATGAATAATCATAATTTACTAATAGTATTGGAATTCTGACTTTCGGAAAATCTTCAAATTTTGGAGAGATTGAGAGACTCGTTAATAAACACTGTTTGAAATTCAAATTGAAATTGGCTAAATTTCTACCTTTTTCGGACTTTTTGGGTTATTTGAAGGAAGGTTGAAGGCCAAAATCGGTCCACATTGCTCATTTTTGCTGGGCAAAAAATATAAGAAAAGTATGCTTTTGGAATTGCCAAATTCCATGCTGGCAATTGAAGAATTCGCTTGTTGTTAAATGAGCTCGGTAGATGGAATGATGAACTAATTTTTTATTTGATACAACTAAATCTTACCAACAAGGAGGAGGCAAGCCGTGAGTTTAAATAAACCATTGGTTACTCGGTACATGGACTATTTGTGACCTCAGATGACCTCTGTACTTTCGGAAGATCTTCAAATTTTGGAGAGATTGAGAGACTCGTTAATAAACACTGTTTGAAATTCAAATTGAAATTGGCTAAATTTCTACCTTTTCGGACTTTTTGGGTTATTTGAAGGAAGGTTGAAGGCCAAAATCGGTTCACATGGCTCATTTTTTGCTGAGCAAAAAATATAAGAGAAGTATGCTTTTGGAATTGCCAAATTCTATGCTGGCAATTGAAGAATTCGCTTGTTGTTAAATGAGCTCGGTAGATGGAATGATGAACTAATTTTTATTGGATACAACTAAATCTTACCAAGAAGGAGGAGGCAAGCCGTGAGTTTAAATAAACCATTGGTTACTCGGTACATGGACTATTTGTGACCTCAGATGACCTCTGATTTTTTCTAGGCTTCTACCGACAAAATAACCAGAGAGGCAGGCAAACGGGGCTCATGTTTGCATTAAGCAGCTACAATACTTAATACTCTACTAAGGGGTATTGAATTGTACCAATTGTAGCATCGGTATCCTTACAGTACATTTGGTGCTCATGTTTGCATTAAGCAGCTACAATACTTAATACTCTACTAAGGGGTATTGAATTGTACCAATTGTAGCATTGGTATCCTTACAGTACATTTGGTATCGCACTTTCAAATGCGCACTCAAATAGCCGGATAGTTTCAACTGAATTTACAATTCCTGATTCAATTAATTTGCACGCCTGCGTACTGGTAGCCAAACGGGAAGGGGATTCACCCTATGTATCTACAGAACCACTAAACGTCGTCGTAAGTGTAATGCACCAAATTAAAGACTGTTTAAATGTGGATCTCTGACAAAAATTTCACAACAGTACGACTACGCGTGCGCAAGTTATTGCAAATGTGCCTTTATAACAATTTTTGACGAAAAATCACCACAGAAGTTACTACCTCTCAAATTAAAATCTACGTTCATTACGGGTGATAAAACTCCCTCGCTTTAAACTAAACTTTCAAATACTGGTGATAGAATGGCTATTACATACAGGGTTCCAAATAAGAATTGTCACGCTATGTATCTTCAGAACCGTTTTATTCAACGTAACTTGTAATACATCAAATTAAAGCTAATGTCAACGTAGGTCTTTGGCACAAATTTTATTATGATCCAACTGCCCATGCGCAAGTTATTGCTCATAATTTAAAAACATTTTTTTTTCATATATGGGGACGAACCTTGTTTACGCTTATTTTGAAAATTCCGGTTATTTCTGGGCACTAAAACTATATTCACCGTTTCCAACTAAAGGTTGTAGAGCGTTAATATGCACGAAATTGATGCTTGTTGGCAAAATCTGGCGATAAAGCTGTGGTCTGCCAAAATGTGTTTTTCAAAATATTTCGAGATTGGTTGGAACGGCGACAAGAAAATTGACCATATACTCCGTCAACTACGAAATAACTATTCTAGCCCAACGACGTAAATGTTTTGACAAAAAAATACAATTTTGCTCCTCGTAATAGACTCAAATTTTGATTTAATGCTGCTTTTGTTTATGCTGATTTTGCCTCAAAAATATATATTTTTTGGTTTTTAGGAATAACTTGTGCGTGCTTCGTCCGATCATTATAAGATTTATGCCAGAAACCCGCATTTAAATAAGCTTTAATTTGGTGTATTACACAGAAGATTGTGTTAAGTGGCTCTTAAGATACATAGGGTAACAATCCTTATTTGGAACCCTGTACAAACTTTTATTTTAGGCTGAACAAAATGCAGAGTTTCTTGAAAGCATATTCATCGTTCTCCACTTTTTTTTTATTTGTTATTTTTCCGAGATTTCTGAAATTTGGAATGTAGAACAACAGGCTGATTGTACAGGACATATATGAACGTTTTGGATTGATTGGCTTATCTCGTTTCCGGTACTGAGAAAAACGAAATAAAAGAAGGTGAAAGCGGGGAAAGGTGAACATGTTTTTAAAAAAAACTGTAGAAATGGAATTCCTTTCAGTTTCAATTCAATTTTAATTTATGAAAACATAGAAACTATTGAAATTTGCTTCCTGTTGAGTTCATTTTCATTTGTAGTAAAATGAAAGGACATAACAAGTATGGCATGGAGACATGTTATTACCGTTAGTAGTATTACTTATTTAGTATCAGCTACAACATTCATTCATCATGGCCTCATTCAATGACCTTTTGGGAATCATAG
The DNA here is from genome assembly GCA_019775825.1 of Neanura muscorum. Taxonomy (NCBI): domain Eukaryota; kingdom Metazoa; phylum Arthropoda; class Collembola; order Poduromorpha; family Neanuridae; genus Neanura; species Neanura muscorum. The sequence continues at coordinate 2,073 of JABASL010000680.1, read as the reverse complement.
ACTGTTCTAATATTTAAGATGTATTAGTGAAAGTTTGTCAAAACAACTTTTCCATTCCAGATTTTTTTGTTCCCAAAAATTGTTGAATGGTGAAATTTCGCAGAAAATTTACAGTGCGCATTTCTAAAACGATTTTCTCATGTATCATGAGACTCGTAACATAACTCTAAACTTACTTGAAGTGATAGAAGATGAAGAGTGAAACTGCTAGAGACACAAAAGAAAGAATGGATCCAACGAAAAGAATCCACCGCACAGCAACCACAACGTTACCATTTGTTGCATCAGTCTGGAAATTAAAACAACATTTATAAAAGTTATTCAAACTCTTATACTAACTTATTTCACGAACTGTGTGGAATTGTTTTAGCAAAAATGCGCGGTGTTCCAAAACTTGGGTGTTTCGAAGAGAAAGTTTTTAGAAATATTTTCAATTCTGATTTCAACGCAGAAACCTTCACCCGCCACCTAATGGTAATTTAATGTGGTTTTAAAAGTGAATTTCCTTTAACTCATTTTGTATGCTAAAATATTCATGCTGGCTGGTAGCTTCAAGTAAAAAGCAACACTTTGTCAGCGTCAATGCTTTCAATTTCAGCCTGAAAGTTCTTACATATCGAACGCAGTTTTGATTATTATTAATCATAACTAGTTTCAAAGCTACCAATGTCATAATTCGCAAACAATTTATAATTTCAAGCATTGTTACCGCCAATGTAAAACACCGTAAAATAACATTCTAAAAAAGGTAACAGTTAAAATGTCGACTTGAAATTTTTCTGCTTTAGAAATTATTTGTTGTTCTGAATTTAAGGACAACAAATATAATATTTGTATTCAGTATATTTACGAATTTGAAGATTGTTTTCAGTACCTTCTACCGTATTTACCGAAATAAAATTTCCCCCAAATATAAACCCGTTTTTCACAAAAGTATTTCACTACCAAATACCACTGGTTGACACAAAATCAGAATGAGTTTAGAGTCGTTTTAATTGTTTTATTGATCCCCCCTCCTTCCAGGAACGTAGGGCTACCCATTTTGAGGTTTAAAAAATAGAAGCGTGGGCGTATACTGGAACATTGGTATATGTATACGAAAATCAGAATGCCTTCTACGGGAAAAACGTGAAAAAAATTTTTAAGCCCGAGAAGAGAGAGAGAGAAGTGAAAAATCTTTTTAAATGCAAAATGTAAAATGAGCTATATGTTTTCGGAAAGTTGCTTGTTCGAATGAGTGTTGGGCGAAAAAACGCCTAAAGAACAACTGACTAAAATTTATCCATAGAAATATAGAACTTCACGACCGCTATACAAGGAGAGTTGGGGTCCATCCTCCGAGCAAATATTTAATATTTACGGATGGGTCTATTATTGAGTAATATTTTTAGTGAAACCTACATTATTATATTATTTCAGGACCTATATTATTTTTTACCATCGTTTTTTTGTGTATCGGTGCGCATCGGTGTTTCGGTAGGAATGCGCCAACTTTTGACAGAATGTTGCTGTACACAGATCTAGCCCAAAAAACCATTTCTAAGGAGGACTCCATGGGTTGGACGCTTTTTTTTGTGAATGAGTTTTTTTTAAAACCGGTATACCGCCGTGGGACATATAACTAAGTCTTATCATCCGGTCATTAGACCGGATGATAAGACTTTTAGTCATTAAGCAAGCATAAGCAAATCTAACGGTCTAATGAGTAAAAATGCGTCTAGGACAATTCGGTCAAAACCAAAGGGCCCCGGACAAACGAGACCTAATACGAAAGGGCTCACACACAAGTAACTTTACTTTGAAATATATTTTAACGACTTGATGAGGCTCGAAGCAATTAAATCGTTGGTAAAACTTAGCTTAAAAATCATGCTTATACCGCAAAAGCCGTTTTTGTCTTAGATCCCTTTTGTCCGGGTCCCTTCTGTCAGGGGGCCCTTTTGTCCGGGTACAAATTGTCCGGCTCCCGTAAAAACTAATCAAACCAAATTACTACTTGTTTCTATGTTGTGAAATGTGTATGAATATAAATTTATATTTTGAATAAATTTCGGTCTCAATTTGAAACAACCC